>LOEQ01002837.1:242163-252886 GCA_001685075.1 Bramus lutescens | reverse complement strand
CTGACTGTTGGTGTTTTGTAAGTTTTACCCTTAAAATAAATACCCCTTTAATTCCCAACTGGTGTGGGATTGTTTATGACTTACGCCTTCATCTACCAGCTGCTCATTTGCTTATATTGTTACCTGTATGTATATGATTTCAGAGACAGTATCTTGGGAATAGACCACTAGTCTGGAGGCATGCCTCATGGGAAGAGTGTTTTATTTCTTCCTCTCTCCGCATTGCTAGGTAGGTACCCTATATTTCTTTGTCAATAGCTGAGGCCTCCCGTGATTTCCTTCTTCCATATCAGCATGTCTGTTGGTGTTGTGCTTGTTCAAGTCTTTAGGTGCTCACACTTCAAGGATATATAATCTCACAACTAACTTCTTGTTTCTCTGGCTCCTACCATATTACTGCCCCTCTTCCACTGTTTTCCCTGAGCTTTAGGTGGAGGAGTTGTGTTGTCCATGTACCAGTTTTAAAATATAAAGAGCTCAGATTACAGAAAGAGAAAAAGAAATAGTTATTATTTGCATATATAAAAAATGATCAAATTTTATTTCAAAATTTTACACAGTGAAAGTTTAAGCAAGGTGATTATTTTGCATAGATTAATTCTATTAAATATATTATTGCACATATGTGTATGTGGTATATATACATGTTTGTGTGTTTGAGTGAACATTAACTCTGTAGCACTGTGCAAGAATTTCACTCTCTATAGTGGTCCTCAAATGAAATTCCAGTGGTTGGTTATTGTACATATTTGTGCCACTATTGCAATAGTGGCCGCATGCTGCTTGGCAGGTTGGTATTTTGGTTCTGTGTTCACAGCTGGTGAACACCTTTGATGAGTTTTCTTCCTAATAACCTTCAGAGTACCCCTATCAGCTTCTGGCCCTAAGAAGGATAGCAAGCAAGGAGGAAGTTACTAGAATGTTCCAACTTGATTCTCTTTTTTGCTGTAACATATACTTGATTTCTTCAGCAATAGAATCTTATCAATGAGTTCTGGTGAACATAAAAATAATGGCAAAAGCCTATATTATTTGGGGGCCACTGGGTAGTCCTAGTCCAACACCTCATAAAGAGGAATCACACACATGACACAGAGATTTTTGTTTAATAAATCTTGACTTTTGGTGATAGTGATCTAATATTTTAACTTTAGTTTTTCATATAATTTGAAGAGAAACACATCAGGCAAAGCTACTATTTTATAGAGTTTAAATTGAAATGATATAATTGAATGCTTCATTTTGAATTGTAGAATAATTTTAAATAACATCTCATGTATAATATAATGATCCTAAAGTTCACGATCCTCTGTAGTTAGTTTAGGTTGGTAAAGGTGCAGAAGAGCAAAATGTGTTAAAGGACAGTCAGTTTCTGCTTTTCTACAAATACTTAATTAAGAGACAAAAACTCATAGAATACTGCATAGTGGAATTCATCAAAGAACAAGATACCAAGACTATCAATAGTTAAAAATTACTTTCAACATATTTAAAGATGGTTTAAAGACACATCACATGTGTGCCTTGGGTTTGCTTTCAAATATGAATGTAGAGAAGAAATCAAAAGTAAACTTTCTCTAGTCCAACAGCAAAGAAGTATCATTGTTCACTGGATGGTTTCGTACAGGTATCCTGAATTTAATTTTCTTTTCTTTAGAGTCTTTTGGGATTAAAATAAGGGGCTAGGAAAATTACTATAATGCATTAACAATCTAAATTGTGATATCCCAATTAGAACAAGAACATGTAATATCCACACTCACAACTCCAGAACGTGATTGCTTCGTTGATTGCTTATATTGTCCCTCTTCTGGTAGGATAATTTTCCAGAGCATTTTTAAAAGTTACATACATAATCATTTCTTACAAGAAAAAAAAACTGTTACATTAACAAGAAAGCAACAATGTTGTTTCAAAACAATTTAAGAAAATTCTACTGACAAATCACTTTGCAATAATTTAAGTTTTATTGCAATGAAAGATAGCCCTACTTATTTGGTTTTGGCCATTAACAGTCTCTTAAAAATCCATTTTAATACGCAGATACTTTTAATGCAGTTCAATTTCTGCCATATCTGTAGCATCTTCATTAATCTGAAATGGCTTCAGACATTTTTTTTTCAAACACTTAAATTACTTTAACGCACATAGTAATTTACAAGGACCAGTGAACCAGGCCATGTAACTGGTTATGGATGTAGTAATATCAAAGAACTTGAGACAATAATTATATGAGGTCATGGGATATTTCCACTTGAATCTAAGCCATAAAATTTTTTAAAATTAGTTTAATGAAATTTCTATCAAGGAAGAATTTTAAATGCTTCACAGTTTCAATTTCAGCACAGTTGCATTTTGCCTTGATCTGGTGGGTTACAAACACACAATTTAATTTAAAGTTATTTTATTTTTTCTGATTTTTATTCTGGTCTTCATAGTATATGTCAGGACTTCAACTAGACTCAGATTTGCTTCATTGTAAGACACACCCTCCAGTTTGCCTCATGCATCGTCTCTGTAACTATTTTTAAAACCCACCGTTGCCCTGTGATTTTCAACTCCACAAATTATTTTTTCAAAATTTTCTTTATGACTCTAACTATAATAACATTTTACTTAAAGACTCTAAACTCAGTTATTTGGATGGTTATTAAATGATCGACATTAATTCAAAAGCAAAAATATATAAATACATGAAACATAATTCATCATTTAATTCCTTACGCCTCCATGAATGGCAGTACTTGTCTTCTGTTATCAATTACCAAATACTCATTCTAATATTTTCCTTTACTCACCTGTACATATATAAATGTATCCTACTCAATATTTTATGTTCATTTTTATTATTGTGTTGATAAAAATTAACAGTAGCAGTTTGCTGGAAGCAAAGGCCTGTATTTTGAGATCTGCATTTTGTTTACAGCCATCTTAATCTTAAGGAAGCCATCTTATAAGTAAGATATTCACCTTTGCAAGCAAGTTCCGGACCTAGGACATTAACCTAGTGAGACCTGCAGGCACCAGGCTTTTAAAAAACATTAGCATTTTCCTTTGTTAGTCAACAATCACAAACCCTCAGTATTTACCTATCAGCCAGGGATGTCTCCAGGCCTGAATTCCAGCAGACCTGACACCCTTTCCCTCCCCCTTGTCCATTTTCTATGTAAGAGCCTCTGAGAAATAATAAACTGGGCGGCTTGATCAGAAATCCTTTCTTACCATCATTTCTTGTGTCTCTTGCTCTTCCATTCCTCTCACCTAGGTTTATTAGGAACCACCGTTCACATCCCGCTGGCCGAGATAGCAGTTAATATCATCTTTATTTTTCCTACGCTCTCTAAATGGTTATCAACTTTCCACATCTTCAGTCTTGATTTCTTAAGATTGAATCAATACAACACCAGTGTAAGAAAACTACAGATGTTACGTCAACCATTCAGGTCAGAACACTGATCATATCTTGGCCTCCTTGACATCAACACACAGTTTTTAACTTTTGTAATATGAGCCAAATTCTACAATAATCCAAATAGTACAGGCACCCATACACACCCAACCAGATAAAAATTTCCCCAATTATTGGTCATTCTTCTTTGATTGTGACTGGCTTTGCATTATTTTCTACTTTGGTTTTGCCAGATTTTCTAATGCACACATGAATTTTATCACTAACTTTTGGGCTTCTTTCCAAGGCATATTTTAAATACTCATTCTAGGTAAAGATTTTCTTTCTCTGATACATCAGGGTTAGTTAAAAACCTACACTTAGTTTATAAATTCTGTGCCATTATTTCCCATATGATATTACAAATATTGAAACATTTATCTAATTTCATGAATAAGTCTTGAAAATCAAAATATCTATGTCTATTAATCTAATACTTTATAGCACGAACATATGGTAGGGGGATAATATTGAATGATTAGATGTTTTACACATATTTACTCAGATTACACATATCATAACTAAAATTACTGTTGTTAAAACTTTATTCTAACACTTTTGTGTATTTGTTTTTTACTCTCCTGTAACTTCTAGATTATTTTTAGACTCACATTTCTCTTCTTTCATAGTATGACAATTGTTTTGAGAAATTAACATGAAAATCTTATTTTTCTTCATTTGAAAATTTTGTTTGACGTATTATATATTTATGTAATGAATTTTAGTCATATTATCTCTTTCTCCTTTCTTATTTTAGTCTTTGAAACACGGTTTTCCAATAAGTCCTCAAATTACATGGCATCTTTTTCATATTTGATTCTCATGGTCAGTTAAAATTTTTTGCTTGATCATAGGTTATATTTATTTAGATAATATTCTCTGAAATAAGCTTTATAGTTGGGTTTTTATTTTCAGGTTTATTTACATTTAACTTAGCCTTTTATGATTCTTGTAATAGTTTGTATGATTTTTCTTGTTCTACTTTAGATCTTTATGTATATCAAATTTAAAATAAAAATGTATTTTAAAATTAAAATGCCCTATAAAGATATTCAATTACTTCTACTTCCATTAAGAAATAATCTTTATGCATTGAATATTTTATTTTTCTATTTTTGACTTTCTTTAAAAAAATACATCCCTGTGCTTTTAGACTATCTTATTTCTATAATGTAACTCCAAATTCAAAATCCAGCCTCTCACTTAGATTTTAATCCATAAAACTTTGACACTAAGCCTAATAAAATATCACTAAGGTTTATTATAGGTGGGAGGCGTAGTGCTTCTCTCTGTAGCAAAAAATACCTTGCACATGCAAGAAAATATATCTCCCTCAAAAGTAGCATCTCTATACATGTCTCCATTTGTTGAAGACTTTGGTCAATATGCCAAATCAGTATCTAAATAAAAATAACATCTGTATAGTACTAAAAGAAAAAAAATGATATCTGATATTTTGTCAGTCACACACATTTCTAATGTTAAATGTGTATAGTGAGTTATGTATAAATGTCTATAATTTTAAAAATCAGAAATGGTTATGCCTGCTTAAGTAATTTTGTCAGACTTGAGTTCCCAAAGTCAGAAGCATGAGTATTGGGGAACACTGTGAGTCTGAGGCAGGCCTGGGATACATAATGATCTCCAGACTGCTTTTCATTACTTAATGAAATCTTGTTGTGGGGAAGGGAGGTTGGAGCAGCTGAGGAGTGGAGGGAGGGGCAATTTCTGTTGAGATGGAATGTATGAGAGAATAAGAAATAATCATCACTGAGCCTACTTCTTACTTCCTGCATGTGCACACTCTTGTTTAGCCTACTGATACTCGATGGGAAGACCCTACTGCTAAAGTTACCACAGCTCTGAGTTACGAAAATGGAGAAATTAAACTGGCACAGATCTTGAAGAGTCAACTCTGTCATTTAGCTCTCATAATGGTGAAATTTTGAGCTACTCTCTTTGAAATGAAAAGTAATTTGCGGTCTTACCTAGCTGCGAACCCGTGAGCTACACAACCTACTGACCTGACAAAATATTAGCCACCAGTGTAGACGCGACATAAATGTTATGAGAATCACTAACCATTTTCTAATCGGATTTAAGATCTGATCCACAAAAGGAAATCTCATACTTTACAGAGTTAACTTTTCCCTAACTATAGCTGGCTATGCCACAGGCCCTAGGGAAGAACCTAATATTATAGTTCTGTTAAATGGTCACAGCAAGAAACTGGTCCCCGGCGGGCTGTGGTGGTGCAGGCCTTTAATCCCAGCATTTGGGAGGCAGAGGCAGGCAGATCTCTGATCTCTGTGAGTTCAAGGCCAGCCTGGTCTAAAAGAGCTAGTTCTAGGACAGGCTCCAAAGCCACAGAGAAACCCTGATTCGAAAATCCAAAACCAATCAAACAAACAAACAACAACAAAAAAAAAACAGAAACTGGTCCCCTAAGTTCACATCTTCATACCTAAACGTTTATAAGTTTATCAAGGTAGCTTTTTTTTTAAAGCAGATGGTGATTATTGCAGACTACCAAAACTAGTAACTTTCTGAAAATACAATACAGTGGGGTATTTAGCTACAAATGGAACATGTACTTCATATTCCTCTCCCCCAAAAGGAGGAGAGATGATCACGGAAGAAGGGAGAGAACGATTGTAAGACCCAGAGGTCTTAGATGTCTATAGAGGTCTTAGATGTTCCACTATAGAGTGGAACAGCATTTGTTATGTGACAACAGAGTTACCCATGAACTCAGAGCAGTTGTGACTGCAAGCACAAGACCTACAGGAGGACAACACAGTCATAATTCAACACGGATGGGGAAGGGCTCATGAAGCCCACCAATAGCTGAGTAACTATCAGCGACAGATGGCTGACTGAGGAAGGAGAGTCAGTTTTCTTCGCGGATACAACAGAACCTGAGAGACTCCGCATGCTCTTGTAGATTACCCTAGGTTTCTGATTACCACGTTAAGAGATTTATTTATAGGACTATCAGCCTGGCTAAACAATATTCCAATTTAGTATCTTTCTGCAATGTTCTCCAGTAACAAAGAATTTCAGACTTAAAGTTAATAGATGAAGCAATTTATTAAACACTTACTGATGTCACAGACTATGCTAAATGTTTTAGATTTATTATCTTGGTTTAATTCCATATAATCTAAGAAATAGTCCATTTGGGCTACCGTTGTAAATGAGAACATTAATATTCAGGGATTTTATATAATTTATCATATATCACACAGCTAGAAAGCTTGCTATGCTGTGTTTATAATTACACTCTTTCAAAGAATATTCCTTTGTATGCAATGTTTGCAAAGAATATCTGAAATATAATGTGCAAAACTTGAAAATAATGAATTAATTTTATAAGAAGATATCTATTTGTTACAATATTTAAAGACATATTAACTTAATGTAATATATTTTCCTAATTTATTGAATTTTCTACTTAAACTTCTTTTTATTATTCACCATCAGCCTACTAAAACTAACAAGGCACAACCTGAATATAAATAACTGCTAATTTCTTTGAGTCAAAATTCCCTATAGTCTCAAATTTACATATTCCTATTCTTAGCATTCCTAATGTACTCTCATTTTTCACTTTTTGAATTTATTTTTATTAAACTGTAGAACAAAATACAACCAAAGCTCTATTCAGAAAAATTAAATGCTATTTGATAAAAAGATAGGACTAAGGCTGAAGTCTACTGACAGACAGAACCATGGCAGATGATTCCTTCTTCATACTTTAGGTAAAATCCATATGATCCAAATATATAGTAATAAAGATTTCATATAATAAATTATGACATTCAGAATTTGGAAGGCATGTTGCTTGATGTCACACATTAAATATCATTTATAAGACTTAACAAAAATCTCTCTATATCCAATGAATATTATTTTGCCCTAATTTGCAAACGTTCATCTTTTTTTGTTTTTTCCTAACAGTCTTTTTGGATGAGGCACCACAGAAGTTAACTTAGCCTAGATATTTTGAAACAGTAACCTCTGGCTACTTTTCCTGTGTCCCCTGTTAACTTCAGTGTGACTTCCTATTAGAATAATTCCTTTTATATCACTGAAAATAGGAGGATGGAAATGGAACCCAGACCTCTCACATGCTGGGTTATTGCCTTCTCACAGAGCCTTTCTAGCCCTATAGATTTGGGATCTCTGTCCTTCAGTTGCACTATTTATATCTGTTAGTCACAGAATTCCAATTTTATTTCCAACTCACTGTCATCTCTAACATCTGCATGTATTTGGGGCATCTTGGCATATTATTAACACAAGTCACTTAACAGTAATTATAAAAACAGCAGCTGTCCTTTTGTCACTTTTCATTGTCAATATGATTGGGTTTATAATCACCCTGGTGATGTAGAAACATCCCCAGACGCCTCTGTGAGGGCTTTTCCAGGCATGCTTGAGACGCTGAAGTAAGACCGATTTGCTAATGTACATGATGCCAAGGGGGAAAAAAGACCCTTCTTCCCCAGCTCTCCAAAAAAGTTCATGCTTCTGTTTCACTACATTTTCCTCCCACGGTGATAAATTGCATCCTATGACATTAAGAGATCAATTACATCTTTCTTTCTTTAAGTTATCTCTACTGGATTCATTATTATAGCAAACAATAGGTAACTTACACTCATCCCATCCTGGATTGCTGATATAAATAGTAAACAATGCACTTACAAGCCAAAATGTAGGCCTTTCTTTTGTCTAATGTGCATGAAACTTGTGCTTCTAGCTGGGGATATATGTATCTCAGTGGGTATAATGCTTGCCTGTCATAAATGTCTGGGTTCAATTCCCAATACTGCTTAAAACAAGGAATTATGGTACATGCCTCTATTTTCAACACTAGAAATTTAGAAGCAGAAAGATAAGTAGTTCAAAATCCTGTTTGCCTACTGACTACATAGAAAAGGTTCCAGTAGTCTATAAACCTGGAATAATATTCTGTCTCAAAATATATAGTGATCAATTTTGTATAAGTCATACCTGTATATTCACATATGTGTTTCATATTATGTAGTTCTTGATCATGCATGATGTGGGTTGTCCTTCTGTATGTGCTGCTTCCATTGGTTTATGAATAAAGCTGTTTTGGCCAATGGCTTAGCAGAGTAAAGCCAGGCAGGACTGAGACAGAGAGAGAAGAGACTAGGCAGAGTAAAGGAGATGCCATGTAGCTGCTAAAGAAGAAAGATGCCAGCATATTACCAGTAAGTCACAGCCTCAGGGTAAAATATAAAATAATAGAAATGGGTTAATTTAAGATGTAAGAGCTAGCTAGGAATATGCTTAAGCAGTTGGCCAAACAGTGTTGTAATTAATACAGTTTTGTGTGCTTATTCAGGTCTGGGTATCTACAAACAAAAGCACACATGAGCATATGGCTAAGGTATCTATACATACATAAACAATCATATGCACCTGGATGAAAAGACAGAAAAAGGAACCAATTCAGTGCTTTCAGTGTTTAGCTTCTCTACTGGCCAGTACTTAGCAAAACTATCAACACATAGACCGACACTTCCTAGTATCACATGAGAAGTGTTTTCCTTTCACTGCACTACATAAATAATTGCATTTAAAATTATAAACAGGAGCTCCATTTTTATTATATCCTGCAAGCTTAATTGTAAGCTTCTCTTCTCTCAAGCCCTCTTTTATGTAACTAGAGACAGTATCCATACCTGCATCTTCATTTCATTGTTCTATTCTGATAATAGGCAGCTGGTATTTTGAGTATATGAAAAATTTATTGTAGCAACAAGATATTTATAAACTTAAAATTGGAATAAATATGTGATAATTGACTAGTACTTGAGTTTAAGGTAATAGACTTAGTCGCGCTAACAATGAATGTCTAAGCACTCAGAGGAAAGAATGGAACTAGTACACATTGCACAGGGCCCATGGGCTTTCAAGAAGGCTTTGAAATCCTTTAGCTTGCATATGAAAATTTATTGCAAATGGATTGTTTCCAGCATAGAGATGTTACTTAAAGAGCAATTCAAGGCTCAGTGTGATATTTAGATTTAATATTTCACAAGCTTTACAGTTAACTTATTTTAACTCATTGAAATTCAAATGTAATATAGTCTTCTAGCAGAATGAGTTATATCAGTCATCTAACTGTTGGTTTTAAAGATCAACATAGTAGTAGAGCAGAAAAAGAACAGGATTTGCTACTTAATCTTTGAAATTCTCCCATACGTGTTCTTGTTGACAAAAGAATGCCCCAAACAAGCTACAAATACTTATGTAAATGGAGAAGGAACAACATGCATCTTTCTTATTAATGGTAGGATATAAATGTAGTATGTGAGTGTCAGGTTCCCAAACTAGGAGATAACTAAGAAGAAATTCATATTTATCATTATTAATACTTATGTTTCATAATGGAAAAACCCATTTTGTCAAAAAAACTTGATATTAAGTGTATCTATGAAATATATTCTCAAGTAATATAGTTTAAATTTTGTGAATGTTTTAAAGAAACAACTTGATAAAACGATCTGTCATGAACTGGCAAAAGTACAGAGAATGAGGGACTTGAGAATATTCAACCTGAATGGAACATATCTACCTCTCTTGAAGTTCAGGTACCAATGCAGAAGATAAGGAAGAAAGTACGCAAGACTCAGGGGCTATGGATGATTTCAAGGAAGCATGTAGGTACAAGAGCATCTACACATACAAGCTCAGAGATATGGCAGCATGCAGAAAACCTGTGTAGGCTCAACCAGACCAAATTCTAGCACGGAATAGGGAGTTAGGTACACAATCCGACCTCTAGGCTGTGGCAACTAGCCATTGCTAGCTGCTGGTAAAAGAAGAGTCACTCTTCTCTAAGAGTAACCACTGGCAAATGAATCTTGCTTGAGTGGAAGACCATACATCTAAAACTACTTGCACAGCATAATTGGTCTTGAAGGACTTTTTTTAAAAAGAAGACAAAAAAAAAGCTGAGGGATAGTAATTGGGGATGGATCTGAGAAGAGTTGGGGAACAAATATCCTAACACATGATAGGAAACTATGGAACCTTGAACTTTTAGAAAACTAAAAGAAAACATGAAATAGGAATGTTTTTTCCAATGAAGGTTCTTAGATTATATTCATTCAAAGAAAATAATATATAATTCTATGTATTTGTTTAAAGACTAAATAAAGTTTATTTGAGAAATCTTTAACCTTAGATGTCAACTCAGGACATTTCCTCTCTCTCTCTCTCTCTCTCTCTCTCTCT
>LOEQ01002837.1:218077-242117 GCA_001685075.1 Bramus lutescens | reverse complement strand
CACACACACACACACACACACACACACATACACACACAGATGCACTCACACACACACACATAAACATTCTAACTTTTATAATGAAAGACTTTGAAAATACAATGCTCTAAATTGTGTCTGGATCCCCACCTGAAAGTTATTATATCATTTGTCATCTTTGGTGGGCTTTTATGAGCAGCAAAATTATTTGTATATTTCATATGATGTAAGTGAGCTTTTACACTATAGCCACTGTGGAAGATTTATAACAGGCAAGCATGAACAAGAAGAAAGAATAAAGAGAACTGAGTGTGCCAAGAGCTGCTCACTTGTCTTGACCTTCCATGAGGCACTCAGAGGGGAAAGGTAATATTCAGAGAGAGTTGTCTTGCAGGAAATTGCTGAGAAAACAGTCTTCAGCAATAGCTTGTACGCATAAACACAGATCATTCTTCTGCCACAAGCTATATCTGAAATCAGCTTTTTCTTCATTGGCGATACTAGTGAAAACTGTCCCTCATCTGACATACTTTAAGGGGGGCTAGTTTCCATCTAAGGACTGTATTTTTCTGGCCAAATACATGAAGATCATGTCTCATTCTGAGACAAGGAAAGAAAATTCAGAGTTAAGTGTAGAGAATAGATGACCTCGGACTATGGGTCTGACTCAGAAAATGTGCATTTCATCCTAGATACAGGGAAAAGGGCCTTGGTCCTGCCTCAGGTGATATGACAGGCTTTGTTGACTCCCCATCGGAGGCCTCATCTTCTCTGAGGAATGGATGGGGAGTGGGGTGGGGGGAAATTCAGGGGAGCAGGAGGAGGAGAAAGAAAGGAAAATAGGGTTGATATGTAAAATAAAAAAAGAAAAAGAAAATGTGCATCTCACCAAAGTGAAACTTAATTTTAAATTAAATTAAACATTTTTCCATCTTTATTCCTCCTGTGCAGCCAGCCATTGCCATGAATTTCAAACTGTAACTTTAGTGGCTAAAAGATCTGTCTTGAACATTGAAGTTCAACTCAAGGACTATAGAAAAATTCCATTTTTTTGCACAACATGCAATCCTGTATTATTTTCTAAGAGGAGCCCATTATTGATACACCAGACTCTTCCCTGAAGAAAAAGGCACTTAAAGGGAATGCCTGGAAAATGTTCAAAAGAAGCCAACTCTCATATTCCAGGGGGTAATCAGCAATACTGTGGCCAAGAAGAATAAGAAACCAGAAGTTAGAAAATCTCAGAGAGAGCCAGATATCAGGACTGGCAAGAAGCAAAAAGGGCTGAGAGAGCATGTAAGAAGAATAATCTGCTGCTGCTAAGGCTCTCACAAACGTGAGAAGCAAGCAAGACTGTTAAACCACTCCTGAGTTGGTTGGATAATGCCAAACTGGTCAATCAAACTTTTAAATAAACATCCATCTATGAAAAGAAAAGAAGGAAAAAAACAAAGGAAGGGAGGAAGGAAAGAAGAAATGAAGAAAAGAAGGAATTTAGTAGCATAAAAGGGAAAATTTAGAAGCTAAGGCAGAAAGATTGCCAAGAATTCAAGGTCAGTCTGTTCTATAAGGTTAAGATCTTCTTTTTATTTTCTTTAAAGATGCATTTGTAGCTTAAACCACTCAATTCCTAGATTTGTTATAATATTTTTATAGTTTAAAAGGATAGTAAAACCCACAGCAAAATCCTGTTACAGGTGACCCATATCTTCCTGCTGCGGTACTCTGAATTCTTCACATGGCACGATTTCTCAACACAAATGATTGTTAGAAAGCTTTTACCTTGCCTTAAATATACAACTCCTCAACATCCTCCTCATGACTTACATCATAACATAAGGCTAAACATTAATTTTGTTGCTCTTTTTGCTAAGCTGTTTAAAAGTCAGATATGGAAAACTAAGTGTGTGATAGAGGTCATGGAACTGAGGAAGGAAATGTATCAAGACTAGTAAAACCCTGAATGTACTAAAGGTCACAATTGAAACTTGAAAAAGAAAATATAAGCATTCAAGAGTAAGAATGAAAAGTCATGATAATAAAACACACATGCTTGATAATTGTACTAGGTAGGTTATATTATGAGAATAAACCAAACTCCATGTACACAATGGTCATCTTTCAATCCAAACACATATGTATTATACCATGAAATACAAAATTCATTCTAGAGAATGTTATATAAATCTTAAAATGTTTTTCCAGGGCCCACAGAAGCTTCAAAACTATATTCTGGATTATATTCCCCAAAGATGCAGCTCTAATGTGTCTGAGAGTAATGTTGTGAATCACGGAAGCTAAGTGTGTTATGCTAAGATCTGACGAGGGAGAGCCATCCTAAGGACAGTGTTATATTCTGTTTCTTGCAGCATTATCAAGACTTGTCCTCAAATGAGCATCATAACAGGATCACAGACCACACAGGCCGGTGTTATTGACTGAACAGAGGTAGGAGACAGTAACTCTATAGGCCACTCTGGGACATTTTTTGTGTACTAAAGGTGTTTTTAATTCAGAAAAAAAAGACTCCTTTATAGCTGTCTTAATAATTAAATCATCCTCACAACAGCCAATAAGAAACAGACAATATTGCTTTCCTATACTTTCAGTTTCTAGTATAAACCTAATTGTGATTTTTTTAAGTATGTATTGAGTGACTGCATTGGTTACTTTTCTTATTGCTAAAACAAAATAACTGCCAAAGCTAACTTAAGCGATGAATCCTGTGCTTGTGTTTACCGCACCATGTAGTGTATCACGGGGAGAGGGGAGTCAAAGGGACAGGACCTTGAGACAGATGATCACATTACATCCACAGTAAGGAAGTAGAGATAGATTAATGTTAGTGTTCATCTCAATTGCTGCTTTTCACTCATCTCAGAAACATACCCAATGAAGTTGATCTTTCTACTTAACCAACCACACCTAGAAAGTTCCTGAAATATAGGACCAGATGCTCCAGATACTCTCAAGCTGACCATCATTGTTAACCAACACAATGAAAGAGAAATAGAAAATGAAAAGAGAGAGAAACACAGAGAGACAGACAATAAATATGTTACAATGTTCATTATTGCTGAGTAATAATTCATAATGGATGACTGTGGGATACTAATAAATCACGACAGCTTGAAATGGTCAATTTCATATACTAACTTGGCTATTTTGTGGTGCCTAGAAAAATGCATTGATCTTCATCATGTGGGTGGGGATTATTCAAACTCCTGAGTTCTGGTGTAGAAACTTGAATTTGCTGTATAAGGAAGATTTTACCTCATAAATTAAAAACCAGGAACTCTCTGAAGTACTCCCATGTCTTCATTTTTATACTTGCAATCTTCCACAATTCTATAAACTACCATCTTAAAATATTTCTGTTCACATGCTCTTTCTCTATTCTCTCTCTATTGCAGAGAGAGAATATTCCCCCTCTAACCAGAGAGAGGTATATAAACACACACACACACACACACACACACACCACATAATGCGTACACACACAACTCCAAAGCAAAGACACTCTCCATTTCTTTATAGCCACAGTTTATATCCAGCGTTCCTTAATATAGGCCATAGGAATTAGTTGTTGGATCCATTTATTGCTCTTTCCCCTCCTCTCCCACTAAGAACTTTCCTTTGCCATCTAAAAGTGATATTTTTCTCCAAATTATGGAATAACTTTTATATATGGACACATGTCCATATTATGTCCTTTAATTATGATATGAAATATACGCTTTTACAGTTACTAATTGAATTAGGCAGTTTCTCACCCTGCAGCATGCCAACTCCATCTTCAGTCTACTGATGTTATGTGCTGATTGGCCCATTACTCAGTGTTACAACTCAATCTTTTGAACAGATTAGAAATGTCTGAGAACAAACTCAGCACTGAACCCAATAGTTGGCCAAGATACCCTAAATAATACTACATTAATTTGTTGAATAGCCATAGCTTTTTAGATTTAATTTAAAGACTTTGAAAAGAAATTCCATAGAATCACAGGGAAATTAACACTTAGTTTGAAGTCCCTTTCAGAACTGAATGATGAAAAAGAACACATTTTATCTTTAAACTGACATGTAGCTTCAATGTTCAGCATTTAGACAAAAATATAAAATATCATGAACACTTAGAAATAGGTTTCTAGGCTAAGAAATCTATTTCCCAGATTTTGTATGAATCTGAATAATTTAGGAATAGCATATATTTAAGTTCCAAAATACCATTTTTAAAATGTCTTGACATTTTATAGGGTCGTTTACTTTTAAAGCATACTGAAATTTAAGAAGAAGATGATTATGACGATAACCTCTGTAAGTATCTTTGAAAAGTAACATAGTAAAATAACTAAGTGGGTTATTTAAAGCCATACACAGAAACCTCAACTTATCAAATGAGAAAACTAAAGCCTGAGGACTTCAGAGATGTCACCAAATGTGCCACTCCAGTTAGTGAGTATCTGCTCTAGCTCTCTACCTTGCCGAGTTCCATCTATTTCTGTCTCTTGACAGTCTGACCAGATGTCTTTTGCTTACTGAAGACACTACCACAAGCTATTGACACCTACAAAAGTAATTATACAAACGCTTTCAGTGTCAAATACAAAAAAGGCAAGAGCTTCTAACTTTTTACATATATTGGTAATTAAAGATATTTTCCTGCTATGAAGTCTAATTCACAAAAATTATTTTGTCTACTAGCAAGCATTTTAGAGCAATTAACATATTAATGAATCACTAAGCATTAGACAGAAATATGAATAATTAGATATATTCCAACCAAAAAGAAAATTTCAACATGTTTTAGATTAGCCACATATTGATTCTTTCACAGGACAAGTATTGCATATGGATAAAATATAAAGACATGGCTCTTTGCACTGTATTTTACCATCAAATACTAAAATTATGAAGCTCATATCTCATATATAAAATATATATCCTTTTTCTCTCCCCAAATCAAGGGGAAACACATTGAATATTTGGCCATTTTATGTTTTACATTGTTGTTTGTTTTTGCCATTTGTGGCAACTTTTCAGAACTTTGGGGAAACTGAGTCATTATAACAAGGAAAGAAGCAATAAAAAGAGAAATCCAATTACAGATGGTTGTGAGCCCAATGTGGTGCTTAGAATTGAACTCAGGACCTATGGAAGAGCAGCCAGTGCCCTTGATCCCTGAGCCAAGATATGAGAACAAGGAAAGAGATATTTTGATTGAATGGGCTAGAAACAAATATGGCTCTAGAGAAATTCCCAGGAATTCACAAGTATTACCCCAGTTAAGACCTTAAGAAATAGAGGAGAGGGTGGCTGAACTGGCCTTGCCCTGTAGTAAGACTGATGAATATTTTAAATATCACCATAGAACCTTCATCCAGCAACTGATGAAAATAGGGGCAGACACCTGTATCAGAACAATGTACTCATTTCAAAAGTCCAGTTGAAGAGTTGGAGGAGTGAAAATATCAGCAAAGAGGTCAGTACCGTGATGGATACACTCTCTGAAACAGTTTACCTGAGTTAATGGGAACTCACCAACTCCAGCTGGACAGGGAAGGAACCAGTATAGGACCAAACTAGTCCCTCTGAAGATGGGTGACAGTTTATGACTGTGGCAGACTTAGGGGCCAGTAGTGGTGGCACCAGGGTTTATCCCTACTGCTCATACTGGCTTTTTGGCAACCTGTTCTCTTTGGATGGATACCTTGCTCAGCCTAGATATAGTAGGGAGGGCTTTTGACCTCTCCCAAAACAATGTGCCTTACCCTCTCTGAGGAGTGGATTGGGGGTAGGGTAGGGTGATAGGTAGAGGGAATGGGAGGAGAGGAGGGAGTGGGAACTGGTATTGGTATGTGAAATGCAAAATTATAGTTTGTTTCTTTTTAAAATATAAAAAGGAAAATCCATATGCAAGAGAGCTCTGGGTGAATATGGTGACCAGAAGGCAATTTGAATAGACAGAGGGTAGAAAAGAGAACAGGGAGTGGTGAGGGAACAAGAATGAGAGGGGGGAAAGGGAAGGTCAGTGTGATGGAGAGAGAGGAGAGAGAGGACAGAGAGAGAGAGAGAGAGAGAGAGAGAGAGAGAGAGAGAGAGAATTGTTAGTAGCAGGAGTCACAAAGAAAGATAAATAGAAGAAAATGGACAACAGAAGCTTCTCACACACCGCTCGGAATTTAGTGACCACATAATTCTACCTACCCTCAACCTATCACCATTTCCTCCCCGAACTTTTAGCTCCAGTTCTCTGTCTTTCATCGTGTGATCCACTCTAACCTTTCTCTGAGGTTTAGGTTGCTTCTTGGCTGCCTCTCATCATACCTACCACCAGAACCAACAAAAACACAGACAAGAGGCAGGATGTGATCCCAGGTCGACTATGCCATGGAAGTACCTTAGAAGATCGGTAAATATCTACCCTTCACTTTGCCTGCCTACTCATTCTCTATACAAATCCAACCGTGCTGTTGACCGCACCTCCACTTTCTGTCCTGGACCAGTGTCCTCTCAAAGCTCTTTTCTTGTGTCTGACAGAGAAAAAAAAAATATGGACTAATCTCTTCCACTGCTGCCTCCCAAAAAGGAACATCATTTGGCAAAGATTTTCTTAGAAAATGCCTCATTTCAGTCAATTGGGAGTTTAAAAGCTATGAGATTTGACAAGTTGCATATTCCTACATAATTATAACATGTCTCTTGCAGAGTTTTAAGCTACGAAGCCAAATACAAAGTGATTTTAGCAACTTGAAATGTTAAATTGCTTGTTTGGAATGTTCCTTATGGATACTGTTGTGTAATGAAATGGATTCTTTTAATAAAAGGAAAAGTCAGAAGTTCACTCAATGGATTATAGGATACATTTGACCCAGTGCTATTGCATCATTAATATGCATTAAATGGCTTCCAAGTTAAATACACTTACAGAAATCATTTAAAAATAAGAATATGACAAGAAATAAAGTAATTGAGCTATTTGCATTAAACAAACCCATGCATTTGAATTTAAGTGTGTTCCTTTGATTCACAACAGTTATAGCAGCAATTTGGAGTGCTCTGGTTGGCACAATTTCCACTATAGAATAATAAAATTAAGAGGTTACTGCAAGTATTGGATTATCATAAGCATTAGATAATGTGTCTATTAAAATATAACAGTATGGCCAAGCAGACGGCAGCCAACAAAAGAAACAGTTCTGTGTGCACAGGGCAAAGAAAAATTTCCTTCTTTCTCATTTACCAGCACCATTATGACATCATCTGTTTCCATCATCATCATCATCTTCCTTCTATGCTCTTGCTCCAGTAACTGCCTCAAGTTTCACTTTGACCTTTACTGGGATTCTNGACTTCTCTTGGTTGAAAATGTTCCAAATCACTGACTGTCAACATGTTGTTTGTAACCTCTTTGGGGGTCAGATGATCTTTTCACAGGGGGCACCTAAAATCATAAGAATACACAAATATTTACATTATGATTTTTACATCATTCTTTTTTGCTACCTGACTTCCACAAAATTATCAGAAGGATATGGTATTCCTCAAATATATTGTCTTCTGGATTATTTACTTTGATCCTAGAGGTGGATCCTTTTGTGTAATAATATAGGAATTTCCATTTTCCATATACCCCCATTTACTAATGGCTCAGAACTATATCCATTGGTTATATATCCTTTTCTATGTAAACATTTATTGGTAGGAGCAGAATGGGGAAATTGCTCTGTGTATGTGTGTGTGTGTTTGTGTGTGTATGCATTTTCTCTGG
Organism: Bramus lutescens; assembly: GCA_001685075.1. NCBI lineage: Eukaryota > Metazoa > Chordata > Mammalia > Rodentia > Cricetidae > Bramus > Bramus lutescens. The sequence goes on along the minus strand of LOEQ01002837.1, from coordinate 234,367 downwards.
ATATTTTATAATTTTATTTTTATTCCTGTGGTTATATTGATAACTACAATTTAATAATTACTTCAAATAAGATTTTATATAAATTTTATCCTTTCAAATTTGTGGATTATACTATTTTCTTAATATTTATGCAAACTAAGCACTATATAATAATGTATGCTACGTGATTTGTGTATTTTAATACTTTCTTTTCAAGTTTACTTTATTAATCTGTGCCTCTATACTTTGGACTAATTTTATTACATACTGCAACACACAAGAATTCTTTGAAAGTTGTTATTATAAAACATCATTGATACTCTCTCTTCCTATTCTTCTAGCAAAACAAGTTTTTAAAAGATATGTAATTAGTACATTGTTGATGTTTTAATTTCACACATTGATGTGACCATAATCCTCATAATTATGTTAGCCTTTTATCTTAGATTTAATTAGATTTAATATTCATTGCTACATTTTACTTTTTTTTAAACTAGAATTCTTCACTTTGATTTCCTTAAAAATCATGAAACCCATATTTACTGGCTTATTATATATTCAACAGCCTTTAGCTTATACTTTAATATTTGATAAACAATTGGTTTGCTTTGGTCTAAACCAAAGCATGTGGCGTGGCCTCATGGACTGTTTACCCAGATGTGGAAGAGTGTCCAGCCCCTTCCTTCCTCTCTCTCTGATTGCCCCTGGGTCCCATCTTGGCTGTTCAGTTTGCTTTGGATCTAATCTTCGTCCATCATTCAAACAGAACATCCTGCCTTTTAAGTCTACCCCTTAATAAACACTGATCTATTTTCTTATTTCTGAGCTAGTGTGGGATTCCTTTTATTAAGCCCCATCTCTCCACCTTCACTTGGCGCCCAACATGGGTTTGAACCCATGGAAGAACAAAGGTTGTGGAGATTTCCCAGGATCAAATTCTTGGCGCAGGAGCTTATGCTGATCCACAGGTCCAAGCTCTTTATGACGAAAAAGTATTGTCCCTATGCCACAAAGCAGCCTTGAATGCTTGGGATAGGATACCAGAACTAGGGAAATGGATGCAGTCATATACCAGGGTTAGTCAGAGACAGGGAGAGCTGCCATGAAGCTGCCAGAGTCAGACTGCTGAATCTTTCCTGGTAAGCCACGACCTCGTGGTGACATACAGATTATTAGATATGGGTTAAATCAAGATGTGAGACTTAGCCAATAAGAGGCTAGATATAATGGGCCAAGCAGTTATTTAATTAATACAGTTTCTGTGTGGTTATTTCGGGTGTAAGCTAGCAGGGTGGCCAGGATGAACAAGAGACCCACTCCCTTCAACGTATGAGTTTTAGAACACTTTTTATCAAACTCTCCAGGACAGTTCACAATGCCACACCACAGAACCCTTCATAATATATCATTACTCAATCTCTGTGCACAGGAGAGTGTACAGAGCAGGCCAATCATGTGATACTTCTGATCCAAAGTGTGGGATATGAGATAGGTTGGATTGTACTCTTCTTCCATACTAGAACAAGGCTATTGCAGAATCAAAGCCTTTGAATAGATGATAAAGATTAAAGGAAACCATTGCTGTGGGCCCTAATATACTGACTGTTTTCTTCCTAAAAGAGATTAAAACATGGATCGAAGATGCAGAGGGAAATCACACTTGGAAAGAGAGTACACAAAGGACCCTGCCAACAATTCCCCTTGAACTTGCAGCCTCCAGAATAATCAGAAAATAAAACTCTACTATCTTATTCTCAGTCCATGATATTTTGCAGGTGGACCCTAGAAAATAAATTCACTATTCTTCCTAAAAGTTACTTTCCACTTTAAGAACCCACCATTTTTAATCCCCAATTTACTGTATCATAACGTGAGGTCATATCACAACCAAAAATAGACTTCATTGTCCTTTTAGGGCTTTCCTCATTTACTAAGTTTTGGGGTTAAAAGTCTATGGTTTTGTTAAAAGTGGAATTTTCATATACAATCTAGTATTCTTGTAGATGTACTTCAATTTCAGATTATAAAGGGAAGGTAATCATTCCCTATTTACAGTTGTAAAATTAGAAGTATAGAAGTGCTTTGGTTTTGGTTTTCTTTCTTTGCTTCATTTTCAAATATTTTAGTCATTTACCTTATAAATAAATAAAACTTTTGAGAGATAGCTAGAAATTATTGCTGGAGGGAAAAAAAACCTGAACTGGGGAACATAATATAAAGAAAAGAAGGGTAAAGTTGGAAAAAATAAACAAAAATATGAACTGTAACTATTATCTTTAAAAATTAGATGTGTATAGTAAGATATCTAGGAGGTGTTGTGAATCTCTTTATACTAAATAATAGTATTCAGGTAGTGATAGAACATGCCTTTAATCATAGCACTCAGAGGCAGAAGCAGGCCTGATCTACAGAATGAGCTCTAGGAAATACAGGACTTTTGCACAGAGAAACCCTGTTCGAAAAACCAAACAACAACAACACAATGTGAAAATGATGCTAATGTCTACAGTCTCTTCCTTTTTTTAGGATTTTCAGATCAGGTAGCCTCACAGACTAACATAGAAAAGGCAATTTACTCTGTGTATCCAGGACAGTGAATGCACCAGGCAGGGTCAACAGGAAAGGGAAGATGAAAAATCAAGGATCCTCAGAAAGTATTGACTGCTAAGAAGTAGAGAGCAAGAGAGAGAGAACAAAAATATACACCATTATTTGTTGGATGAATTGAAGAATTACAATACCTCACACACTTGGTTAGATTTATAACTTTTGATATTCTTGTATCTCAACTACAATATACTTTACTTAAAGATGAGAGCTGTATGTTAAATACTTTATACAAATTTCAGAAACAACGTATTTAGACTTCATTTGAATCTTTCTCCTAGAACAGTGTTTAACCTCCATTAGTTGTTCAGTACCTATATCTTAACCCATTAACATCTGCTTATACATAGACAATGCAGAACAAATCCAATCAAATTAGAAAGGATGGATCCATATAGAGTGAGGGGGAGGTAACAGAAGGTAATTTCCAAATTCCTGAATTATATAAATAACCAAATTCATTACTGAAGTAGATAAAGAGAAATGTCTATTCCTATCATACTCTGGGACATATGTCACAGAGTATGTAAATGTGCCGTGAAGAGTCACAGCGGGGTGAGCTGGGAGTAGAAATTAGGTTCCAATACTTATTTGTCTAAAATTTGCATCTATTATTCCTGAGAAGACCTTTGTTTCCATGGGGTTGCTCATTTGTACCTTCTTATCAAGTCAATATGACCTAAAGAACCATTGAGCGGGCTCTAACACAGTTCCTTCATTATTGCTCAGTTGACTTTCTGTCATTAATGAAAATGACCTTACTTGAAAAGCTGACTTTGAAGATCATTATAGATGAGATTACTACTCAGACAGTACTTAACATTCTGGCATGTTTTTTTTTTTTCTGCACTGGAGATTATAGCGCTGGATTTCACAGTCTGTTTTAAGCTTATTTATTCATCTGATTTAGTTTCAGATGCAAATTAGTGTTTGAGAATTAGAACATTCTCATATCTATAGTGCATGGACTAATCTAATAAGATAAAATTTCTGCCATCATAAGTAGAAGGACAAATTTTAACACCAGAAAACTAAAATTAGATTCATAGATGTCAGTGAAAAATTTCAAGTATGCTATAAGGGAAAGAAAACTGTATTATTGCCATTCTTATCAATTGTATACCTTAGTCCACCTAACTACAAATATATTGATCTGCTTTGTTATAAATGCAAAAAAACAATAACTTGGTACTTTCTAGGAAGCAACATATAATCAAACACTTTTATTTAGCAAAAAAAGAGCATTACTAACTTTATGCATGTAATTTATCCAGTCTAAATTTTCCCCATTAAAATAAAATGGGTAAATTATGCTCTTTATAATCATCTCCTTTGTATCCTTTGTACCTAGTATGGCCTTTATTCAGATATTATGCTCATGTGTAAGCAGATCTAATGATTCAGCAGTATTATGATTATTTTCTGTTATAATGTTTCTATTCATGAAATTTAATTTCAGATATGAAACTCAGGATGTTTCACGGTCCTTGACCCTTACTTACAATTGCTCTCTCTCAGTTCTTTGAAGTCACTGATCAGTGAAAGAGTCACAAAACAATCTCATGGTCACAAGCACACAAATTTCTAGGGTCTTATCTCTTGTCTCTGCTAAGCCATTCTCTGTTAAAAAGAATGCAAGTTCTGGATAGCATGTGAGTATTTATCTTCTGCTCTGTGCTCTCCCTGGTTCCCTTCCTGTGGTCTACAAAAGCAATATGGAGACTTCCTTCTCATGATGAGCATTCATGACGTATGTTCATGATGCCTTCCATGCACTTCTAAAACTGATGTGATATGAATTTATTAAATATGTAAGCCTTTGATGAACTATGATATGACAGTCTAAAGATATTTTACTAAATACAACTGTTTACTCAAATAAGTGATAAATGTGTGACCTTACCAAATAAGCTATTGATAGCAAAGATAACAATACTAGAGGCTTTCCTAAGAAAACATTGTCTATGTCTGAAGTATATTTTTGGTTACTAACCTAAAATACCATGTGAATTTCACTTTGAAGATACACCAATGTGTGACATTTATAAGTTGAATATAGACTTTGTGTTGTAACCACATGAAATGATTCTCTTCTGTCTTTAGCTCTTTTGACAATATAAGTGTAATTCAGGGACAGCATTTATAATTATGTGCTCAATCTCCAAGTCGTCTGATAGATATACATTACCAAATTTTATCCACAAAATACTCCCTGGAGATCTTTGCATTCAATTATCTTGGTTTTGATAAAGGAAATGAAATTTTCAGAGATTAAATAACTTAGACAAATCAATTTGTCAACCCCAATCTTTGGTTTCCATTTCTGGAAAAAAAATGAAGAATTAAATTCTTAGTAGGAGTATTATCAATTTCAGGAATACATGAGGGTATGGAATAAGACATGTGTCAATATTTGCTCAGAAATTTTAATTAATGTAATGACTTCACCCTGGCAAAATAATAATTCCTGATACCTTATAACTATAAACTTTATTTATATATGCTACTTCATGTGTGAGTACTACTATAGATAACAACCTTGGTACCCAGTATTTTTCTTTCTTATCCATATAATTCCTCAAGTTTAAATTAACTATTCTCCCCCAAAAGGACTTTTTTCACAAAAGTCAATACATTATTTTATTATATTATATTTATTATATTATATAAAACTGAGGTAAGTCTGTGCCATTCTTGTCTGGGTAGCCACTCAGCAATTCCTACCTACTTTAAGACACATTGATTACAAATGATTCAAAATGTGAGGTTTTAATTTCCTATCTAGTTGCTGATCTAAAATGAAAATATATTCCCATGTAATAATAAAATCCCTTACATACATTTTATTAAGTCTATTTGTAGAGCCCAGAAATCTTAGGAAATATGAGCAGTTTGCAATGATATTGAATAATAAAGAGTATACTTAATAATAGTCTTTAGGAAAAAAAACACCCATAGATGAGGCATGTAAAAATGGTGTATTATAACAAACAAAATAGTAATGTCTCAGGGCCTCTGAAAGAAAACTTTTCCTACAGTGTTTCAGCAGTAAAACTGTGTTCAGATATCAGAAAAATATCTTCTCATCCTCTTAAAAATGCACTACAGCTATGAAAGGCACATGAAAGTTTAACTTGGCAGAAAACTGTGCATGTACCTTAGTCCTCTCATCTCCGCTCTGGCAGACTTTGTGTGGCTCTGCTTCTGAGTTGATTCCACACCCACTGAAGAGCACTAAATTATTTGGATGTAACCTACAGCATTTAATCATACTATTCGTTGATCCACCTTCACAAGCACTATCCAAATGGGAATCCAATAAAAAATAAAATCTCCTTCCCCAAACCTCTCCAACATGTTAGCCCTCAATCATTTTTAGATTATGGGGATACTCTCTACATCTCTCTCTAAAGGACATTATTTTCTGTGTGTCCTTTCTTTGTGGAGAAACCATGACCAATTATTCTCTCAGCTAGATGAAATCCAGCCACACAAATGAATGTCTGAATTTTGGATCTTGCGTATTTCCTAGTAAGAATGAGCTTTACACACACACACACACACACACACACACACACACACAGTGGTCTTATGACAAGTGCTGAAGATATGAATGATATTATCATATTTATATTTATTGTATTTCAAGAGGCCATACACAGAAGGATGTGAGTTTCAGATTCTAAATGGGACTCATTGCATGCTATACTAGGCTTTTCTGCAGTAGTTGGTATATTAAATTGAATTAGTCACTAATAATTACCCTAACAAATCTAATGAACTTGTACATATTCTTAAAATCGGGATGTTTATTTAGCACATACATCAGGACATTCAAGGAAAGTGGTGTCCTCTGAGCTCTGTGATGATTACAATGTAAATGAACAGAGTAAAAATCACACAGGGGGCCAATAAGAAAGGGAATGGCCAGACTTATTCTGTTGTCAGCCATCTCTTGTGAGAAATCATTAAAGTACCTTAATTCCTCCCAAGGTCTATGTCTCTTGCATTTCCATGAACTGCCTCCTTAGCCCTAGTTCTTAAATGTCTTACTACATCTTAAAATCATGATACTCAGGACCGTGTTTCTAAGCCATGATCTCTGAAGGGACATTCAGTGAAGCCATATCAAAAACACAGTGTTTGCGCTTCTACTGTCTCAGGAGTTTACAATGAGTTTTAAATCTCCTTAAATAAAATAGCCTTAGAAAGTACATGTGACCAACATATGACACTTCAAAACTGTTAACTTGTGATACTGCTGAGTATAATAAAGTCCACCCATCAAAAACTCAGCGGTGTTTTGTCTGAGGCCGAGAGACCATGCCTCTTTGTTTTTCACCTCACTTTGATGCAAACGTGGAGAAATCTAGATGGGAGGTATCACTGCCAATATACCTACTGGGAAGTATTAGGAAAGTATTAGGACAGGTTCTCCAAAAATCAAGGTTGCCTTTTCTGTATACATTGCTTTCAGTATACTTTTGATAGTATTAGTGGTTAAGATAAAATCTGGCAGTAAAGCACATTATGGTGGTTTCAAAGGATTTTTGGATGAAGTTATGGTCCGTGGCTTGTCTTTAGAGAAAATTTCTTATACAGGGTGCATGAAATAACTCATTGGAAAAAAAAAACAAGAACATTAGTTTAGTGATACGGATTTTATTTTCAGATGTACTGATATAAATTTCCTCTCATTGAAGATTCAACTAAGCTCATAACATACTAAAACTCAAAAGCTTAGAAAATAGTACTGAAGATGAGAATTGAGATGTTAAATTAAAATGTCATTTTCTGCAAACAAGATATTGGTATTCCTATGATATGTATTTGTGAACTTTTCTTACAACTTACCATATAAATTAGCATTAGACATTCTTCTGGACCTTTTCTCTAACACTAACTGGGATAATAAATTGTTTTAGTCATTTAAATTACCATAACAAAAACAGATGAGCCTAGGTGTCAACATAAAGGGATGTTTATATAGCTCAGATTTAGGACACTGGTATCAGCTGCGATCTTATGATGACCTCAATGCAGATGGACACACTAAAGATCACACAGGAAGTCAAAGAAAGTTTCTAATTTCTTGTTACTAACCTTACTACAGAGTTTATGTGACATCTTTTTTCATATGTCATGTTCATGCAGCAGGGAATATATAAAAGGAAGAGAGTAATATCCACAATATTTACTGTACTTCTCATATATTTCTTAAAAAAACATTCTCACTGAATACAGAAATGATCTCACATTAGAATGCTATTTTCTGAATATGCACATTCTGTCCAATGCATGTGATACTTTGTGTACGTTGTTTTGATTATATTATTGATCAGTCATGTTTTACACAAGAAAATTAGATAAGAAACATATTTTACTTTGTACATTCAATAAGCTGACATTGTGATGTGAGCTCTCCCAACTATGGCTTAAGAATATGTTACCTAAGCAAAACCTAATATTAATTGCTGTTGTCCAAATATTGTGAAATTCTATTTAAATGTGTTAGTTTTAAAATATGAACATACCTTTTCTGTAACCATTTCAGAAAAGTCTGTTCTATTTCTTTATTACAAAATGATTTTGCTTCTCTTTCTTCAATAAAGATCAGTTGCAATATATATTTCATAAAATGGAAACTTTAATTATGGAATAAATTTCAGAGACCAGATTTTTTTAGATGTAGTGAATAATGTTTTCATAAAATATTCATTAGAAACAACACAGGAGCATATGAGGGCCACTATCTAAAAAACACAGAGCCAAGAAAGAATATTGCTCTGTCTTGATACATGAATGTCCTTTTTTCTTATATGCTGTATCATGCTCTCTGAAGTGCATGTCATGAAACATACATATCAGTCTTATAGACCAGCCCAAGATTAAGGGCTGCAGTGCCTCAAAGCCTTCGTCCAAGTACAGTTACTGGCATAACCTTGCCTCATGTGGCATCTGCTCAATAATAATAAGCTAAAGATATTTTACCTTTAGCTTTTCTTTTGTAAGTTATGGGGAATTGAAAGGTGGCACTTACAAAAGGTTGTTATTTACTCTTCTAGTTATTAATAACCTTTGATTTATACTTGTGTCCATGTAAGTCACTCACAGGAAATGTATTACATTGTCATTCCCAATAGAAGAATAATGTTGAAGGCACTGAAAACTTGCCTTTAAAATGTTAGTTTTTAACATAGGTTTATATTACAAGTATTTAGCCTATATTTACAAAACTAACTATGTAATCTGCATATATTTTGCTGTTTCTTTTGCTCTTTTTTTTTAATTTTTTGTAACAGAGTCTCAATATGTAAACCAGGCTGGTTTTGAACTTACAATCCACTGGTCTCATCTTCCCACATACTGGGATTGCTAGAGTATACTGCCATTCCAAACTACAGATAGACTGTTCAATAATTTGACATAATTATTCATTTATAAATCCCATAGCTAGAGGATATTTATTCCTTTAATTTATCTATATCCTTTAGTCTATTGTTAGAACAAGTGGATTATAAATGAGTAGATATTCTAACGAGCATAATATTTATTTGACTATTTCTCCTATCTGACTAGGACTTAGACAACTAAAATTTAATTATTGAATTAAATTAATACATATTTTAAATTACTGTTTTAGTCAGTGTTTTAGTAACTTGTCATATTGCTGTGAGAAAATATCTGACAAATACAACTTGCAGGGGAAGCATTTTTTTAATAGTTTGAGAAGAAAAAGTCGCTCCCTGTAGGGGGATTCTTGACAGGAAAACCTGAAGTGGTTGATAATACTCTTTCTATAGTCAGGAAGCAGAAAGTGCTAAATCATGGTGTGAATCACTTGTCCAATCACAATCTTTCTGTAGTCAGGAAGCAGAAAGTGCTAACTCATGGTATGATTTACTTGGCTGATCACACTCTTTCTGTAGTCAGGAAGCAGAAAACGCTAACTCATGGTATGAATCACTTGACTGATCACACTCTCTAGTCGGGAAACAGAAAGTGTAACTTGTGGTGTGACTCCCTTGTCCAATCACACTCTTTCTGTAGTCAGGAAGCAGAAAGTGTTGACTTGTGGTGTGACTCACTTTCTTCCTTTTAATCTAGTCTAAGTCTCCAGTCCATGAAATGGTGCTACCTATAGTCACAGTGAGTTTTCACACTCTACTTACCTACTCTAAGTAATTCCTCACAGGTAAACCCAAAAGCTTGATGAGTAATAATTCTAGATCCAGTCGTTGACAATTTTATCCATCACAGCCAGAAATATTACTGATGTGATAAAAATAACTAAGAATTTAATGAAGGACAAATTGATTCTGGTTCAGAGTTTGAAAGGTAATCAGCATATGAGAGACAGGACGCAAGGAACACTGGAATGGCCCACAGAGTCAAAATGATGCAGAGTGAGCAAAGAATGACTGCATTTCTTGTTTTCTTTCCTTTTTTTTTCTCCAGCCTCTGGATTGGAGTAGTTCACATTCTGGGGAGGCATCTCCAGCTTGGTTAATTCTCCACGGAAATGCCTTTTAGGAACAGGCATTCAGACTATATTTATCTCCTAAGCACTTCAAAGTTCAGTTAGATGGTAACCCAGATTAACATTCCCAGGGTTGGGGATAGAGTCCAGTTACTAACATGATGGGTGAGCATGGAGAAAGCCCTTAATTTGATCCCACACTGCATGCATCAAGCACTGAAGCAGATGCCGGTAGGGAAAGGCAGGAGGATAAAAATTTCAAGGTAAACCTTGGCAATTTGAGGCTGGTCTCGGATATGTGAAACCCTCTCTTAGAAGATAAACAAAACAAACAAACAAAAAAACCCAGCATCCTCTAAAATTTCCAAGACTGACACATATAGTTTTCTTCTTCATTTTTAAAATATATGACAAAAATAACTTTTCCCTCGTAGTGATATTCCTTAGATAATGAACGCTTTACTTTTGTCAAATTTATAGTAGATTGAGAAGTAAAAAAGAATATAACTGAGAACTCTGGCTTTAAGTTTCTTATAAACATGACTGTGTCACTTTTGACGTATTTGTCCTTGAATGAAATGCTTAATCTCAGTGGCTCAAATTCTCACCCACAAATATATTACTAAGAACTGAGGCGATAGACAGAAAGTGCTTACAGCAGTGGCCAACACTTAGGGAGTACTTAATAATATTAGGCATCCTATTTTATCAGCGCAGCTGTCAAAATTTGGTACTGCAGTTTTAATTTATGGATGAAATTATTGCTGAGTGAGTTCGTATTTTGTTCAGAGGAGGATTAATGAGGAAGGAACAATTTAGCTTTTAGACATTGTTTGACAAAATATGGGACACAAATATTGCATTTGCTAATACAGTTGTCACTCCACCTAAATTCAAAGTCTGTGGACTGAATGCAATAGTGAAAACTGTTTGAAATTTATATTTGGACTCATATCTCATTACTCAACATTTTCTTATTGCTGACTTTTCATTTATAGCCAGAGTACATTTAAAATGGAAATCTATTTCTCAGGGTAAAAATATTGGCTGAATTTTACAGTTTGCAGGCAAGGGTCATAAGATCATAATATCCTTAAGAAGAAAATGCATTTTATCACAATTTCACATTTGTTCAAATACTAAGCCAAAGATTATAAGACATGTAGTGATGACATACAGAAAGTACATATTTCAGTCAAACCATATGCCTATTCTTAAAATTAACACCCTTAAATGTAGTTCTCAAGACAAGTTAATGTCTATGGATTTCTCCACATTTGGACATCATGGTGGTATTTGACAATAAATCTAATTAGCAAAACTGAGTAAGGGATGGGGGACCTTTAAACCCCACCCTACAATGATCTTATGAGGTAATAAACAGGAGGTACAGAGTCCAAACCAATGCCTACACCTCACAAACACAATTCAGACAAGTGTATCCTAAAAGTGCTCTCATCTTAGTAACTAAGTAGAAGATTAAGAGCCAGAAAAACTGATTAATCGGGACTTTAGTATGGAAGAGCTTAAATGGGTGCCAAGAAGGAAAGAAAATCCATGGGTTGCTAAAAAGCAAACAGATGGTTAACAGTGTATAGGTCAGTAACAGACCTGGCTGGGGACTAATCTCACCAACACCGATTTTCCTCCCCTTTGCATCCTCATGCCAAACATGTGCAAAAGAATATGAACAGTAAAAGGTTGCATAGTTAATTTAAGAGAATGGAAAATTAAAAGAGTGAATTTTTAGGGGATGTGACAAGTGTCCAAAGTAAACCTGAACATCTTCATTGATGATGACAGGTGACCTTGTATTTTCTGTGAATAATTAAGGCTGATTACTTTGATTCTGCACATTCAATTTGTGACATCTACTTGATTGACACTGACACAGTTAGAATAGAAAATAGTGTTATTCTAATAACTGTTTTCATATTAGAGTGTTTGGTTTAATTACCATAGACGTATTTGAATTGATAAAGTAGTCATTTTTCTTAAGGAGATCTTGCTTTTTTAACCCCTTTCAACAAAGGTGGATAGGAGGATAATTATGCACAGTCAATACATTTTCTGACCAAGATAATTAAATAAATGGTCCTTCCAAATATAGGGAAAATAGGTAAGATTTTTCAATATTTTAAAAAATTATTTAGTTTACTTTTTGTGAGTATTGTTTAACTACACCATTACCCCCTACTCTTCCCTCCTTCAAATATTCCCATATATACCTCCTAGCTCTTTTTCTAATTCATGTCCACTTTTCATTGCCTATTGTTACAAGAAACACACACACACACACAAACACACTGCTAAATAGATAAGCCAAACTCTTTGTTAGATATCATATACTTCATACACAAGGCTGAAAGGCCCCTGACCTGAAAAAGATCCAGTAATTTTTTAATATTTGTTTTACTTTAATTAAATCCTCACCATTCCAGAAGATTTAGCCTCCCAATTACATACTGAGATGTGACACTTTCAATAGCTGTGCTGCAAATTTTATCTGATATATGCTTCAAGTACACTTGAATTAAAATCCAAATATATATCATAAATCAGAATTGTTGGATCAGTTCATGAAAGATCATATCTGAATTCTGGCATGAATCTTTCAAGATACCTGCCAGATATGAAATTCAAAATCTTTAGACAAGGATGGAAGAAAAGGTTTACTCAGTAAAACACTAGTCACACGTGCATGTGAACCTGAGTTTACATCTTTTCAACACATCTAAAAAGCCCTGAACAGTGAGTGGTACATGCCTATAACACCACAAACTGGGGAGAAGACATAACTGAACAAGTGAAGGTCTTTGATCAGCCAGTACAGCAGAATCTGTGAGCTTCGAGCTCACTGAGCAATAATGTCTCAATTAGAAATAAATAATAAACTAATATATAAATCCAGAAACAATAATGGAAAGGCACTTGACATGAGTCATCTTCTGACCCACATCTATCCACATTAGCACATGCACCACATGTATGCACACAGACCCACCCTAGCAAATACACATCTTTAAAAAAGGCAATGGTATCATTATTACTCACCCCACTACAATGTAGGCCCATAGCCATAAATATTCATTACTGTGCAAACCATCATCCCAAGACCCCTGTTTATCCCCAAGACCTAAAGATTGTGTATAAAAGGTAGCATAATATGATCAGTAAACTTACCAAACTTACAGTCATGGGATATGAATACCATGAGGTTTAGTAAATGTCATCAGAGAAAGTATTCTAATTTTCGAACATTTGATATAAACACTGGACTCAGTGACAAGTATGATCTGCTATCTCCAGTCCTAATTTTAACATTGTTAACTGTTCCACCTGAATTAGTAGGCTCAGTCCTTAGAGAACTGAAATCAATACGGGATACAATAACTATTGCTTTCCAGTCATCAGTGGTTACATGAAAATGTGTCTTTACTTCTACTGCCGAACTACTAAAGGATGCTCATTTAGATTTTACCATAATTTGGAAGTGAGAAATAATTTAATGAAATATATCTAGCTTGTGAATTGAAGGAGAAAAGGGAAAGGAGAAAAAATCTCATTTACATATACTGAATGAATATTCATTGTTTTTCATGCAGAGAAGAGAAATAAATTCTTCAGGATGCTTTGTACAATGACATCTGGATACTTGAGAACTAAAAGACAATGGTAAATTCATTTTAGCAATCTTCTTAACATGATTTTTAATGCAAAAAATGTAAGAACTAGGAAAGCTACATTTCTTCTTTAATTGCTTTAGGCCATTTCTTAATTTCTGTGTATTATAAATTAACCAAGCTGTAAAATCCATTTCACAAGAAGAGAATTGGCATAGTCATCATAGGCATTACTATATTTCAGAAAGGAAAATCAGTCAGAGATTTCAAGGAACCCCATTTCTAGTTCTTGGACTGTAGTGCTAACAGCAAATAAAGACATTTAAACAAAACTTAATTGTCCACAGAATATTGTTTGAAGACTAAAAATCTCTAGCAGTCAGATATCACACATGTTACACATGGGTTCTTACTATCACATTGTCCAGGGACTGTCACACCTTTCTTAGTAGTTGCTTTGGCTTTTTGTTGTTTTTGTTGGTGAGTAAGCCTTTGTCAGGAAAAAAAAAATCCCTACTTAAAATCTCAAATAAACTCTTCTTTTTTAAAAACATTTATTTATTGATTGATTGATTGATTGATTGATTGATTGATTGCGGATTCAATATTCTGTCTGTGTGTATTTCCGCAGGCCAGAAGAGTGTACCAGACCTCATTACAGATGGTTGTGAGCCACCCTGTGGTTGCCGGGAATTGAACTCAGGACCTTTGGAAGAGCAGGCAATGCTCTTAACCACTGAGCCATCTACAGCCCCAATAAACACTTCTTTGTGACTTAAAAAAGTATTAAGCTTTCTTAGTCCTAGGTAACATGTTATAAAATGTTTGTATTGGTTTATGTTAGAGCCCTTGCTAGCTTTCACAGAACTTCGTGTATGTACAAACCTAAGTGGCAGCTACTGTATGAGCTCTGAGTCAACATATTCACCTTCAGGAACTGAAGGTGAGTCATCTGAGCCCACAGGAGGGGATGTTTGATAGATCAATTCCAAACTGTGCTTTCACATTCTATCCGGCACCAGGAGAATGGTGTATTTCATATTTAACACACACAAAGCCGAAGCTCACATTTTGGTGGCATGTTCAGCACAATTAGTGCTTAAAATGGAAACCACAGCTTATTTTCTATTTATTTTACCAGGGATAATATTCCTATAGGAATAGTAAATATCTGTAATATTAATTGAGATGCATAATTTCTTAATTTTGTATTCCCTTTAAATTAGACGTTGATTTTTTTCCTTTTCTGGGAAATTGTAGCCTATTACCACAAACTTATTGTGTCTTAAAATGGAAAGTTGTGCTTCATTGTGTTATTTTATCCTCTGGTCAATTAATTTGTGGTAATTTGATATGGTAACCAAAAAGAAAATTTGAAAATTGATCTTAGAATTTTCAGCACTCTGCAAAATGGTCTTTTCATTAAACATTCTGCATATATATTTCATACATTAATTAAGATAATAAACTTAGAAGAATATAAAGCCATTTCATTATTAATGAATAATATTTTAGTATCTCCTGCCTACTAGAACTTTTATAACATCTTTGCAATATAGAAAAATGCACAACATATCAGTAGGAGAGACCNTGAACTCAGGACCTTTGGAAGAGCAGGCAATGCTCTTAACCACTGAGCCATCTACAGCCCCAATAAACACTTCTTTGTGACTTAAAAAAGTATTAAGCTTTCTTAGTCCTAGGTAACATGTTATAAAATGTTTGTATTGGTTTATGTTAGAGCCCTTGCTAGCTTTCACAGAACTTCGTGTATGTACAAACCTAAGTGGCAGCTACTGTATGAGCTCTGAGTCAACATATTCACCTTCAGGAACTGAAGGTGAGTCATCTGAGCCCACAGGAGGGGATGTTTGATAGATCAATTCCAAACTGTGCTTTCACATTCTATCCGGCACCAGGAGAATGGTGTATTTCATATTTAACACACACAAAGCCGAAGCTCACATTTTGGTGGCATGTTCAGCACAATTAGTGCTTAAAATGGAAACCACAGCTTATTTTCTATTTATTTTACCAGGGATAATATTCCTATAGGAATAGTAAATATCTGTAATATTAATTGAGATGCATAATTTCTTAATTTTGTATTCCCTTTAAATTAGACGTTGATTTTTTTCCTTTTCTGGGAAATTGTAGCCTATTACCACAAACTTATTGTGTCTTAAAATGGAAAGTTGTGCTTCATTGTGTTATTTTATCCTCTGGTCAATTAATTTGTGGTAATTTGATATGGTAACCAAAAAGAAAATTTGAAAATTGATCTTAGAATTTTCAGCACTCTGCAAAATGGTCTTTTCATTAAACATTCTGCATATATATTTCATACATTAATTAAGATAATAAACTTAGAAGAATATAAAGCCATTTCATTATTAATGAATAATATTTTAGTATCTCCTGCCTACTAGAACTTTTATAACATCTTTGCAATATAGAAAAATGCACAACATATCAGTAGGAGAGACCTCTTCTTCAACTGAAATTTTGATACCAATGTAAAAATGTATCTGGGTTTTGATTCTACTTCATGTACTGTCTTTGTGGGAGCCTAGTGTGTTTGGATGCTCACCTTCCTAGACC
>LOEQ01002837.1:191805-202824 GCA_001685075.1 Bramus lutescens | reverse complement strand
ATTTCGGGGTATAAGCTAGCCGTGCAGGAGCTGGGCCAGACGAAAAGCAGGCCTTCTCCCCTATCACTACAGGTTAGTTTTTTTTATTATTGCTATTGCTATAATTCTTAAAATTATTGGACATTTGAAGACTCATATGATTATTCTTGTAACATCTGAAGACTTTTATTGGAAGAGAGCTTGCCCTGCTAGAAGCCTAGCATTTTATTTATTCAGATATCTTTGTGAGCTGTTAATCATTCATTAAAGCTGTGTATTAACTACTAATACTTGTTAGCTTAGAAACAAGCACAAATCCTTGCTTTCATGAAAAGCGTTGCTTATATGATCAATACACAGGGGCGGTGAAGTGATTCATATGTCCTATCCTTCCAATGGCTTGTTATATGGTTATCATTAAAATAATTCTCCAAAGAAATGTAGGCTAGCTTAAAATCAAAACATTTCCATGGTATAACAATACTCAATCACAAACAAACAGTGGAGCATCTGCACAAAAGGAATCACAATTACCAAATGGATTAAAATATTAAAGTCTGTAGGAATTTAAATGGATGTGAGAAATAGCACTGGTTGAACTAAGCTGGAAATCGTGCCAACACTAATAGCTCCCTCTGCAGTAAGCTAGAGACTGAATGACTAAGGCTCTGAAGACATGGAGTGGGTTGAAAATGTTGAACTTGGCCATTGCTGTCTGAAACAGTCCCAGGCAACACACAAACAAATTAGAGGCTGTGCTCCAACAAGGCGTTATTTAAGGAGACATCCTATGACCAAACTTGGTTTACAGACCATAATTTGCTAACCTCTATACCACAGTCATAAAACAGTGCTTAATTTCACAATCTAGGTATTATGCACCTAGTCATTTAAAATTTAATCTCTGTGGGCCTACCCCTTACAGTGGATGTGGGAGAACTGTTCTAGAGGACATAGGTGTAGAAGAGTTGGCTCTGTCCCTCACCCAAGGCAGTGGCCTCAGTGACCTGGGCTAACCAGTTCAGCTTCCACCCAGGCCCACATCCAGGGGTTTGGGTTGGCCCACCCTAACATCTACCCCAACTATGACCTGTTGGAGCTCATGAAGAGACTGAACTATACAATGATATCTGCAGGATCTCCATGTCTCAGGATAGCCATGGGATACCCAAGATGGTTTTATTGAGTAGCCAGTAATGATGGTGCACCAGAAATGAGAACCTTGGACAAGGCCAATGACTCATTGCAATGAATATTTGCAAGTAAGGCTGACTAAATAAAAGGATATACTGTGACAAACCATGACTCTCAATGCCACTAAGACAAATGAAGAGTAGTTGTGGAGATGGGAAAGATGGAGGAGCAGAAAGGTTCACTGTTCGATTTTTTTTTGCTTGTTTGTTTGACTGGTTGGTTGGTTTACTTTGGTTTTATTTTTTTTTTAAATTTTGGGGGGTATACTGCAAAAATGAGGGCCAGATATAAGGGAACTTGGATATCAGCAGAATTGGGGTACATGAAGTGAAATTCAGAAAGAATCAATAAAGAAATTATGTTTTAAAAAAGTTAATCTCTAATAGAAAACTGAAAAGTGTAACCTCATTAGAGAATTAGTATAAACATTTTCCCAACAGTATGTTCCATATATGTGTGGATCAGATTAGAATGCAAAAATTATGACTTTTTCACAAATCTTATTGTAAACATTTATCTACTGAGAAATTTTAAATTGGTATTAGGTATCCAAAACTAAATTTTCTCCATGTGAAATGCAACTCAACAAGACACAGGTAAATGTTTAGCAATACAGATAAAAATGGCTGTAGGTCAACTTAAAGATGCAAAGCAGATGTTATGAAAGCTCTTTTGGCTGAGTGACAAACCCTACTCCATTAAAACTCTTTGCATGATTGCCTCTTAATAACTCTGATCTAAGAGCAGGCTGACAGGAAGAGAGAAGGATACATTACTGGAAGTGATGCACAAATAACATCAATGGTAGAGCAAAGGAAGTAAAGTTCTAAGCTTTATACCAATGGGTTCCACTTGCTTGCTCTATGTTGAAACATTTCTGCTTAGTACTGTATCATTTTTTTCATTGTCAAATATCAGCAACTTATTACAAGGGGACTTAAAACCTACAGATACTTAGGCATGGGTATCAAGTAACATTAGAATATATTGTTTAAGAAACTAAGGGTCATTTGCAGTACAGTATAAAACCCTAATATAGCAGAAGCTTCCTAAAATGCATACATACATGAAGGTGACCTAAAGGAAATTCTCAAATAATGGGGAAGAAAGAGCTCCATCTGGACACCTCTTGTCACCAAAAGAAGTTTCCAATACCAGGAGTGGTTTACCTATAATTGAGCTATTAGCCAATGGGGTCTCATGAGAATTGACAAGAAACTCATGCTGTTGCCAAGACTACATAGGTTACTCTCCAAAAAAGTGACAGCAAGGCCCCATTGCTAAAAGCAGCATCTATATAACTCATTTATCATAGACAGGGCAAGCTCATGCCTGCATAGAGACTTTACACTTATCTGTTAGCTTCTTTGATATAGGAAGGTACTCCACATGCTACCAATGGAGAAATGCAAACACCAACTCAGTCACAAAATCCTGGATCAACAATGGTGTCCTTCCTGCAAGATATGCTAGGACAATGGTGGCCAAAAGATTGTGGGAGTAACCACCCAATGTGTGATTTGACTTAAGACCCACTCCATGATGGAATCCAAACAGAAAACTGCTTGGGCGGCCAAGAACCTGACATTAGATAGCCCAGAGACCTAGGGTTAAACCAAATACTACTGGTCTAAAGAAAATACAGAAAAAGGAAACACACACACACACACACACACACACACACACACACACACTGAGCACTGAAATGAAATCTTCCTGAGCTTATAGATCAGTATAAAGCTCAGCCACCATCAGAAAAGCTTCCTCCTGAAACAAATGGGAACAAATATAGAGACCCACAGCCAGATAGAGAGAGATTGATCCTCGAATACTCAGCCCTAAATAGGATGTCGCCATCTAATCCCTCAGTTTAGGGCTCAGGGAACCCTCTGGAAGGGAAGGCAGAAATAATGTGAAGCCAGAAGGGAAGGAAGACTCTAAGAAAACAAGGGCCTCTAAATGGACCTGAACTCACAGAAACTAAGGCAACATTCACTGGGCTGCAAAGCTCTGCCGCAGGACCTCTGGGTGTACATCATGGCTTCCTGAGTATATATCATGGAATTCCTAGGTGTGTGAGAGAGTGAGTCTCTGATTCTGGTGCCTTATCTTGGGCTCTTTTACTTCCGTTTATTCGATTCCAATGTGTTAGACTTTGTTTTAACTTATTATATTTTATGAAATGCCCTTATTATCCCTTAGAAGCTTGTTTTCAAATGAAAGACAGAAAGGGAGTGGATCTGTATGGGAGGGAAGGTGGGGAGGAGCTGGGAGGAGTAGAAGTAGGGGAAATTATAGTCAGGATATATTAAATGAGAAAAATATCTCCCCAGAAAAAGGAAAAAATCATAAAATAAAAGAATAATTCAAATATAATCACAAACACATTTATAAGAGTATAACCTTAAGGGTACAAGGTGCATTATTTTCTTCTCCGTGGGTCATTATAAGATAGACATGCTCATAAATTGTCATTTCATCAGTCTGCCTCATCCAAAAGCAGTCACGTAAAGCTAAAGTCCAATTTCTATGAAATTGCACTTCCTAGCCATCTATTGCAGTTATTTCGCCCATTATATAATGTGTATTGTCTGTTCTTAACTTACATGGCTATGATTGCTTTTGTGTTTCACTTCTGGGAACCAAACTCGAGGTTTTGTGAATACAAAGCTATCATTCCACCACCCAGACAGATTCTGGCCCTTTACTGTTCCCTTATCCAATTTCTTTAATTTAGAGATCAAATATCTATGACGGGGAAGTAGAAGAAAATCAGAAGGTATGACCATAATCTCTGGACTGAGATGTATAAATTGTGTAACATTACATGGTTTATAACTTTTCTGAATATTTATTTCAGCTCTAAGACATAGTAAATAATCCTTAATCTATCTTTTCCACATGTTCATTATGAGACTCTCACAAGATGTCAGACTTACAAATATGTGAAATGCTGAAGAATGATGCCCAAGGATGGGTTATTATTATTTGCCTAGCCCATAATTTATATAAAAAATACAAAACTTAATGATTTAAGAGCTCACGAAAAAAACCTTGCCACTTTTATAAACAGTGATATGTAAACTGTAGACCAGAACTAAGACCAAAGATCGCCAGAAAGGATTCAGTCTCCAGATAAACCCTAGATAGTAATAGTTACATTCAGCATGGAAGGTAAGAATTTCCAAAACTATGAATTGTCCACTTGCTTCAACAGATTCTCATGCTGTACTTTGGTATTTAGGAGAGAATTAAAAGATTCAAGACTCATTAAAATATGAGGTTTACATACCACACAACAAGTTTTATAGAGAGAATGAAACAACTAAGTCAGAAAATATTTTGATATCTGAAATTCAATCAATATAATCAGGAGTTTGAAGATATCTTATTTGCTTGAATACAATATAACAAGGGTGAAAGGCCTTTAAACACACACACACATGCATTTTATATGTAAAATCTTAAGATACTATATACATAGTATCTGTGGGTGTGGGTGTGTGTGAAAGAGAGAGAGAGAGAGAGAGAGAGAGAGAGAGAATGGCAATTGTAAGCTACATCAGTACATGATTCATAGGGTCTTTTTCCAATAAGAAAATTAACTGGTCAATTGCAAATAACACTGAAAATCTTGTGTCAGAAGTAGATTACATTGTGGAGAATATCTTTCACCTCCAACCTGATATTCATCAGTACACATAAGAAAAAGGCATCCTAAAAATAAGCGTTCCTATTATGACAGGTTATTAACCCCGTATGACAGCCTTGAAGATCAGCTTCAAATACCTGCTATGGCAATGGTTTTTAAAGCAAGTTTAGATCTATACCAGATGAAATCATGTGTGTGATAGAAAGAAAAGTCTGAGATTTTATTATTGACATGCCCTTTCTAAATTATAAACTAGACTTATTCACTCCAGTTCATTGCTATATTTAAGAAACTCTATTGAGCAACTGCATATGCAAAAATTATAATTTGAATTTTTTCAGGGGTGCATTTTATGTTTAAGCTTTTGTTTTATCTTCCTTTCTATGTGCAATGAACATTTATTAATATCTAAATATTCTAAATAAGGCAAAGATAACAGAAATAACAATAAGTAATAATACACTTTTACTAAAGCAAACAGCTTAAAATAGCAAACAATTGCTCTAAACACTATCTTCATATTATGTTATAAAGTACCCAACCATATTAACATCAGGTTAGAATATTTTTAGATTTGAAGGCAGCTATGTTACCCACTTGTTGCCATGTATATCCATCTTTATTGACATGGTTCTATGTGTCTTTTTGTTGGGGACCATATATTCTGACCTTAGAAGCAGTACCCCTTTCTATACCACCATTAGGTTCCATCATCCCTCATCACTATCTTGAATTTTCTCCGTCTCCTCATCATATCTCTGTTCCACCTTATTTATTTTTTAACAAAGTTTTCTGATCCTGGTGTAGAAAAGTAAACACTAAATCACATTTTGTCAATTTTTTTTTGAAATCCCTGTGCTTTTGTATAAGATCATCTAATTGCAAAAGGCTGTGTGTGAGCACATTTGAAGTTGCAAGATTTTCATACAATGATAGTTTACTTTCATGACTAATAAATGAGTTTTATGAAATCTTATACCTGTGGTATTTTACTCCAATATCATCACATATGTAGTCTCAGTATGAGGATATATTTGCCTCCAACTAGATTAATTGATTAATCTAAATCGTTTAGTACTACTGTTATCAAAGAATTTTCTCTTTAAAGTGGCACTAAGTTTCAGATGTATGGAAAAGCTTATCTTTTCTCTTCAATTTACCAGTCGTCTCCGTCTATACAGTGATAGTGTGAGCAACGTGGTATTAAAGTTGGAAAATCCTGTCTAGTGATGCAATAGATAAGGATTTCTAAAAAGCCTAAGTTCTGCCCACTGAGATAATGAATTGACATGCTAGGCACATCACCCTGCCTTGAATTTATCTCACAAAGCTGTTATCTCTTCCATTTCTATACTACATAGTCAGAACAGTTTCAAAGAAGAGATTTGCAGTTGCTTTCGCAAATTCTTTTAAACTCCATAGCATTAAATCACAGTCTTATTTGTATTTGAATACTTGGCAAGATGATTTCTTCTTAACGAATTTGTGGTGGTAACTCTCAACCCTGGGAACTATTCCAAATAATAGCCTCAGAAGATGGCCTGCTTCGGTCTCTAATGAAAAGCATCACTACCCTGACAGCAGCCCTCCTGGGAATTCTGTCAGATTTCATTTATCTGAACACACTGGATAAGCGAAGCAGCAGATAAGTGCTCTGAAATAACCACTTTCTCCACATTTTCACCGGGTTACCACAATGATTGTGTAATGGGTATATAAGGCAGTTAATAAGAACCCTCACTGAATCTATAATACAATTTCATCTGAGTCTCATTTGGTTACTGTAAGCCATCTCCTCAATTGAAAGCTATTTGATAGCTACACAAACCTGTGTTGCACAGGAAAAGTGTCCCATTTCTTCACATCTCACTGAGAGTAACCCTCTTTCTCAGTCCTAGAGCTCCCAAATCTCTTTTAATAAAGGACAGCAAATGACATTACTTATAGGACTAGAAAATACATTGGCTGTTGGCACATAATTAACACATTCTGGAGACCTTCATCGTAACTTCAGTGGTTATAAAATGTGGCATGTAGTAAATTATCCCCCCAATATCAAAAAGAATCATTGAACACCGGAATCAATCCTGGTGGGAAAAATCCCTAAGCATAAGATGATTTACTAACCTCTTTGTTGAGGAAGGAAAACCAATGAACAACCTGTGCATAAACAATAAGGTAGAAATTTATGGTGCAGGAAATATGTGAATGAAGCATTAGATTGTACCCTCAAGGAACTGACAAAATCAGTCTCTAGAAAGATTATTGGTCTATACCAGAGGTAGATCAGCAGGATGAATGAATGAAAATCCTCTTAACCCAGATGTCATTATAAAATTTAGGGATGATATTTTTGGTAAGGGCTACTATGAAATCACAAAACCTCTATTTTTGAAAAATGTTTGTTTATTTGTTTGGTAAAGGTTTGGTTTCTGAGAAGATGCAAATGTCAGTGTTATGTTAGCACTTTTGATATCTTTCAGTCCAGACCTTTATAAGGTGGGAGATACTTTGCAGTACACTGATACATCATAACTGTAATTTGAAATTCAAAGAAACGTTATAATGAAAAAAACATTGAAAAACTTATTAACAGATTAATATTTTGCATTGTTTTCTTACTATTCACATTTAGAGACTGTATAAAATAACTTCATATGTTCTCCCAGCCTTAATACATAGAAATGTTCTTTTAAAAAACTTGTGGTACACACATATAGTGTTCAAGGATGTCGAGAAAATATCAGTTTCTTCCAAGAGAAGCACTTGATAAAGAAAAAAAACATATTGGAAATTCTGGGAAAGCTTGAGGAGAATTTAGTAAGTCTAAATAGAGAACAAAGGCATTTGAGACAGAAACAGTGGAGTTGATGGCTAAGACTGTTTCTGAAATTCCTTTTATTATGGAAAATGACCTCTAGTCATACCTGCTACATAGAGTATACATGAGATCTTATATCTTGAATAAATAAAAAAGTGCTTTTTGTAAAAAGATCTATTTCTAGAAAGAAAACCTCTAGAAGTAAATAGGGAAATATAAACACTGGAGGTTAAAGAAGCTAGAGGAAGTGACAGTGCTTAAGAGACTAGAATGTGCCTACCTCTGTATTCAATGCTTTCTTGACATTAGTTCTTTGAAAAAGTAAGGTAAATTATAACTGTTCACATTTAACATATTACATATGTATATGTATATATGTACATATGTATGGAGAGAGAGATTTTGACTATATTATTAAAAATAAAACTCACAGAAACAAACAGTTATGATTATCAATCAATAAGAGCACCCAGTAGCTTGATTTCACCTCCAAAATTATCGCATGATTCTCAAGTTTCTTCATCTTTGATCCATTGAGAACCAGACACGCAGAGAAGGGACAGGGGTGCCAGTTCTCTGTTAAGCTGGGAAATAATTCTTTTTGTTATCTGGAAAAGCTGAGCTGCCAAAGTGAGTAGTATTACGGTCTGTAGCTTAGAGTGTACAGTGAAATTAAATTGACCCAAACACATCCCTCCCCCAAATTTTCCAGCAGATCTCTGTCACCCAGTAGCTATCTGGAATGACACTACAACTTTAATATTAAAGTTTCTGAGGTTCGCTGCCCTTCCGCTGTTACACGAGAATCGCAGATATGGCACTGATGCCAAACTTCATAATAATCTCACGTTGCAATAATTTCTAACTTTAGGTATCCTTGTAAGTATCTTCCAAGTCAATTTCTCAAAATAAAACCAGGAGATGTCATGACTCATTTGGCTCTTTCTCCTTGAGAAATACAAGGAAATGTGTTTTAAAGACGCTTTTTGTTTATGCTCATTAATTATCATAGTTAGGACTTCTTTATGAAATTAGATTGATATCTTTTTGATAGCATTTTACTGTATCTTTTATGTAATATTTTCTAGGGAAACACATTTCATCTGACATTCCATATTTTAAGTTCCACACCCACTGATTTTGCTAAAAACTGAAAATTGGTACAAAATACTGTATCCCTCATTAAGCATGTATATTTATTTCTATCTGTGTGTATGTATGTATATTATTTGCATATTGCTGGTATATTTTGGTTTCAGCTTTGGATTCTCTGTAGGGATTTTGTGCATGTGCATGTGTGTGTATGTATGTGTATTTGTCTTTCTATGTTTTTGAATGAGAATGTGTGTGTATTTTTTTAAACAGAGAAACAGTTGTGTGGGAAAGAGTGATCAGAATATATTATATGTAAAAATATGCAGGAATGGATCTGTGGGACACATGTGGTTTTATGTGTGTTTGTGTGACTGTGTGTAGGAGAGAGAATTTGTGTATATATGTGTGATTGTGTTTGCATGTGTGTGTATCTTTGTGTGTGAATGTGCACGTGAGTATGTTTTTGACTGTGTGACTATGTGTGTGAGGATGTATGTATATGTAAAAGAAGTGTGTGTGTGTGTGTTCATGCAGAGGCTTAGAGTAATGATTTTTTTCTTTGAGTTGATTTGTATTTATTGTTTTTCTTTCTTTTCTTGATGAAAAATATTTTTCATATAATATTTCTGATCATTCTTGTCCACCTAACTCTCTAAAACCAAAAAAATCAGAAAACTCACACACATACGCACACCCTTTAACTCACAAACACAGAAAGACAGACAAATACACAAACAAACCCACAGAGAATCCAAAGTTAAAACCAAAATATACAAGCAAAACACCAAAAAGATAACAATCTGAAAAATGTCCCAACAAAGCAGTATGAGACAGCAATCTACAGAAATACTATTGAGTTCATATTCATTTTGTATTAGTAGCCTCAGTAGTAGTAGTCTCAAACTACTACTGAGCCTGGGGTTTATTCTGAAGTATAATTAAATCCAGTGAATTTTCTTGGGAGAAGGCTCTTTTCTTTTACAGATGGGCACCAAGTACAGATATGTCGTTAGTTACGGATGTTCACTTTCCTCTCTCAATGATGGAGGTTAGTGATGGAGGCTTGAAGCTGTGCAGCCTTGTATCTTTTGGGGGTCTTTCTTAACCATCCTCCACCTAATACATTGAAGGAGAGTTTACCATTTTAAGCCAAAGATCGCCAACTTTCTACTATAGTTAATTAGCTTGCTCCAGGAGTTCCATGTCTCTATCTCCTGGGTTCTATCTAGAATTACAGACAGGCTGCTGTAGTAGGTATGTGGGTATGTGGCTTCTGGTTAGGTCAACTCTGGCCCGCACACTTAGGTACTAAATCTCTTACCTGCTGATCAATTTTCCCAGCCCCTAGACTGTTTCCCCTTGCCATTATTCCTCAGAAACTCTAGAACATAACAATTACTTACAGTGCACAGGCATTTCATTTGTGCTAAGTCATATAGAAATGATTTAAAGTGGACAGGGGTATGCATGTAAGTTATATGTAAATGCTGCATTATTTCATGAGAGATTTGAATATTTGAAAATTTTTTCATTGACAGAAATTTCTGGAGCCAATGCACCAACCATACTGAGGCAAAACTACTTTCTGTAATATTTTGCTTTATAACAATAAAAGTTATAAAATTACAGACTACATCGGTTACCAAATTTACTAAGTAACCTAAAAAGGTTAAAATAATTTAAGATTCTTCAGCTAGTTGATGCAGAGAATATCAACATCCTAATCATCATAATATTTTATCTTCTCATTCATTTAATAAATATTTGATTGCTACCTTATAAAGTACAGAATCCCTTAAGGAAAACTCTTGCTCTCAGGTTCTGTCATTAGAAATAGAAAATGTCCTGGAAGTAGAGAATGCATAGGAAATGTGGTTAGGCAGGACAGAAGAATTGTTAGGCTTTGTATCACAGTGAATAGAATGAAACAAAACCATAAAAATGCATAAGGGCAATAGCCACAATAGACAAAATATGTGCCACGTGAGAACAGAATAATGTGCCAAAGTTTAAAGATTTAAAAATATTAGTTAAGTTATGAGAGCTAGTTAGAAATAAGCCCAAACTAAAGACCAAGCTTTCATAAGTAGTAAGTCTCCATGTCATTGTTTGTGAGCTGGCAGCCAAAAGAAAGTTTTGACTACACATGTATACGTCATGTGAAAAAAAAAACAATTATCTTTGGGAAACAATTTTTGGCAAGGGAGAAATTAATATTATGGAACTTTTGATGGGGAAGCTCAGCCAATCACATTTGGCTAGGGCGTGGCCTGCTGGA
>LOEQ01002837.1:174044-191638 GCA_001685075.1 Bramus lutescens | reverse complement strand
AT
Organism: Bramus lutescens; assembly: GCA_001685075.1. NCBI lineage: Eukaryota > Metazoa > Chordata > Mammalia > Rodentia > Cricetidae > Bramus > Bramus lutescens. The sequence goes on along the minus strand of LOEQ01002837.1, from coordinate 191,636 downwards.
CCTAATTTACCGATAAACCACGCCCCATCAATTGGCGCCCAACGTCCTTTGGAGATGAACATTGGCAAGGATGCCAAGAGAGAAAAATAAGATCAGACAATATAAATGCACTTTAGTTCTAATGCATTCATCACCAAGAGAATGCAATTATGATATTTAAAAATGAGTAGTCATTTACATGAAAGAAACCCACAAATTTTGTTTCCAAAAGAAATATGTACAAATTTTTATATAGTGCTCTAAGATTTCAGCAATATCCTTGAAAAAACTCTAAATCAAGTGTAAAATAGAAGCAATATTAACTAATAGTAATGTAATTATTGGTTTAATAAAATATACTCAAATATTCTATTTTCTGAAAATTGGTTATAATGCTAAACTAAAATGAATCTGTAAGATTTCATATTTATGCTATGAATGTTAACCCTTTTTTCTAATATCTTTGTCTGGCAGGTACATTTTAATTTATAAATTACTTCTTTTAATACTTCCATCAATAAAATAAAGGTAGCCAGGTGCTAGTGGTGCACACCTTTAATCCTAACACTTAGGAGACAGAGGTAGGTGGATCTCTATGAGTTCGAGGTCAACCTGGTTTACAAGAGCAAGTTTCAGGATAACTAGGATTGTAACACAGAGAAGCCCTATCTTGAAAAACCAAATAAAATAAAATAAAATAAAGGTAATTGAAATACACACTAAAGTATTGGCAATATTTTACTTTTAAAAAGGAAGAAAAATATTTGGATGTAATTGCTATTTTGTGGTGATGTTCTCCTTAACTATCTACATTCATTTTGCTTATGTATCCGAGACTACTCACATTCTTTCTGACCTAGGTGCTGTGGTTCTGAATGGCACCTTCTTCCTGGAAAAGGCTTAGTCGTCCTCAAAGGAATACATTTACAATGTCCTCCTTGTGAAACTTCTCTGATGCTCTCATGAAGAATTAATGATTCTTGTTTCTGATCCCATCAAGCATTCTTATTATACTTTTGACTGTAAGTTCAAAGCTAACTACAAAGCACTATGTCTAAAGTAGCTATGTTTTTTCTGTCATCAACTATAATCTTTAAAAAATCATCCTCAGTAGTTATATAGATGTAATAGTTACATGAATATATTTAAATAAATAAGATATATATTCATCAGTTCATGTCTAAAGAGACCATAATATATCACTATCCATTCCTGTGATGCAATGATCATAGTGTTTGTACTGTTATTTGGTTTTCAAAGGTATATGAGTTATGGATAGTATAATGAATAGCAATAATAATATGCTAAAGAGATTATCAAACCCTCATATTATCCCATTTTCTGTTGCTAAAGAGGTTGAATAAATAAAAGAAAAGCTTATTTGTTCCCTAGTTGTAGATGTTAAGGGTATGGCGTCCATACCAACTGAGCTCTGGTAGGGATTTTATGGCAAGTGGGATGTGATTGAACACATCCAGGAGGGATAGTTTGCATGGTAATATGGGAAGGTAGAAAGATTAAAAAAAAAACAATGCACTACTTCTGTACAATGAATTGCCCCTTTGGGATCTAGCACAGGTCCCATTGTTGAGGACATACCTTAGAGCAGTCTCTTCAACAACCTAAAGAACTCCTTCTGTACTTCATCTCTTAGAGGTTCTATACCTCTACCTGACACCTATGGGAACCATGTTTCCTATAGATGAACTTGGGAGGCCACATTTAAATCATAATGATGATTCAGAATTTAAAATTTTACATATATATATTAACTAACAGCCAATCTAAGGGACATTTATATCTGTAGAGTTACGATTCCCAGTAAGAAAAAGTATTCCTAAAAGCATAGATTTATAAAAATTCATTGCTTCTTATTCTACAGAATAAAATTATTGAAGCAAACTTTTACTAATTAATTTAATAAGCACTTATTGACAAGTTATCAATGGGTACTGTACAAGGGGAAATCCTGGGCAGACAAATTAGAACATTGCACCATCAATCCTCAAGAATGATTTGTGCAGTTTGGTAGACAAGAAGGATCTATGAATAACTAACTTTATAATAAGTTTATGCAACACTGATGATACAAAAATGATACTAGAAAACTAAACTAGGGAGATTTAGATATGTCATATGCAATTCACTATGGAATACAAGAAGCAAAGAATGTAAAGGAAGGTTCTTTATGGCACGTCCCAGGATTAAGGATGACTTAAAAATGAGGAACTTATGGGAGTGAATCTAAAGTTGATGATAGAGAAACAGCATCTCTATTCTTGGAAAGCTCCTTCAACTATAACCTGAAGGGAAAGTTAAGACTGAGAAGAGTCAAAGGGTAGAGAACAAGCCTTGCTCGGGATCTAAGGGGAAAAAAAACAAAACAAAACAAAACAAAAAAACCCTTAGATGGAATTTGTACCACATGCAAATGTCTAAACATGTTGTAAGGCCTGAATTATACAAAATTTTAATTTTTTTGAAATTTGCAATCTTCAATGGTATAATGTTTGATTTAATTTTTTTAACAACACAATGTTTTCAGTTGCCTAGTCTTTTCATTTTAAGTGTGTTTATTTATTGTTTGAGATTATAATGCAAGTGCAACACTATACCCTTTCTGCCAGACCCTGCCATATACCCCTCAAGCTTTCATGGCCTCTTTTTCACTAAATTTTATTGCATGCATATATGCATCAATTAACACTCATCATATGCCACCATATCTAGATCTATAGGGTTGCCAAGGATACTGAAAGACAAGCTCCATCCTCTAAGACTTTATGCTGATAAAGAAATGTATGCTTAATATAGAATACCACAGTAAGGATTTAAGTATTTATAAATAAATGATAAAATATGAGTGAGTATTCAGATGAGAAATCTAAAGAACAGCCATATGCCTTTTTTACACACATTTGGAATTTGAATGCAATATTTCAAGGTTGACTAGACCAACTATAGAGGGCAGTTCTGAGGTTATTGGAGTGTCTGAATTCATCCTTGGGAGCTTCAATATACAGGATCAGGAACATAATGTTTTCTTCCTATATACAAAACTTTCACAATATTCTTCTGAAATAATAATATAAAACTGAGTTTTTTCAACTCATTGCATTTATATTTATATATTATGAGAACTTCTTGGATATTTAAATAAATTTAAAATTGCACATAGAAAATAAATGGCAAACCACATGCATTTCTTTTACCAAAGTCTGTGTTGCATATAAACAGTATATTCAAGATTTGAAAGAAAATATAATTCAATATTCATATTAATGCTATCAACACAGGAAAAATAGAAAAGAAATTTAAAGTAAAGAAACACAGAATCTAACTTTTACATTCTCAATTTTGACATGTAATTTTTCAACCCTTACAATCCTCTAAAATAGCTATTTATATTCTATTTTCTTCCTAAATTTAACTATGTGTTATCCCTTATGAGACTCAGAAAGCTGACCTACAAAACAAAAAGAAATCTCAGGGAAATGACAGAGGTCCAAGATGCACAAGGCTATTATTCAAGCTGAAAATAAGTCCGTTTTCTTTACTAATAGACCTTCCTTTTAAATATAGTGTGTGCCAGGGTCTGCCTGCTCCCTTGTTTTGCGCACGCCACCGTTTCCCTTAGCCTATAAGAGCTGAACCACTTTCATGACACAGAATCTATTGTCATTCTCACCCACTGGAAAGCAGAAAAGTCCCTGCTCATGCTGTCAATCTTACATCTGATTTCTTAGTTCAGCTATACTTGGATGCTCTAGGTGGAAATTCAATCTTATTTCAGAAAGTAGTGTCTTCCCCACACAAGCTTCAAAATTTGGAGTTTGAACATGTCTCTGTGCCCTCTCTCTGAGGTGTGAATCCCAGCCCAATCCGGAGATCCTGCTGCCTAAGGTAAACATCCTTATGCAGGCATTTTGCTGGGCCACTGGCGCTCTTAGACTCCCTTGCTTTGAGCTCTCTGCTGTGCCTCTAGAACCTAAGATTAGTCCTCAGAATTCTATCCCAATGCCCACTCTTCCACACTACCTCCTACTGTCAGAACCCTGTGATATTGGGGTAGGTGGGTGGACATATATGGCGAAGATTAAGACATCTTTCAATTTCTCCTTCTAGAAATGACTTATTGAAAACATACTTCCCCCATAAAAACTTTAACTGTAATCACACACGCTCTTGTTATCTATCCCAGACGGTCCAAGCATCAGTTCTGTGCATCATCTATGTCCAACTGATCAGTCGTTGAAAAAATAATGCTTATTAACCAAACTTTATTTCCATAATTCTTTCCTTCCCTCAGGCCTCCAAACTGGCCCCACCTGCATACATAGCTCACTCTTGCCTATTTGGAAGAATAAAGTGATAGTGGTAAAGACTATCAAGTCAGTGGTCAGATAAAACAACTTTTCCTTAACTTCTCAGACTGGTTGATCCCAGTCTTGCTTTGTACCCTGTTAAAGGAAAGCCCTTGTTGATGAAGCCTGGACGTGAACAGGTAGAGTGAGATCTCCTTGTTGTTTCACTATGTATTCCAATATTCCTTTAGCTTGCTCTTGTCATAATACATCCTTAAGGTTGTGTGTACTTGAGGTCACCTTTGTTTTGTTTGACTCCAGTCAATAAACTTTCTACCTATATACCTAAGGAGGCTAGGCGCCTTGAACACACAGTAGCTCTTGTCTCCTGTCTTCACTAATCACACCTCATTTTACATGCGGCTTCCCAACTACACCCAGAGATTGTGCTGTAGGTCTCTTGCACAGAAAAAAAAATCTTGAAAATCTTTATGCACCAGTTATTGGCATTCAGTTCATAATTTTTGATTTGTCAAAAACTGAAAATAACAATATACATTGGATTTTTCACAGAATATTCTTCCAAGATGCCCTAGTCTCATTGCCACCAAATTTTAATCATCTCATACATTTGGATTGAGAGGTCTAAGAATTGAAAGCAAACTAGCAGATATTCCAAGCAATAAAATAAATAGAGTGAAAAAATCTGAGTCTCAATGCTTGTGAGGAGTCTTGATTGCTATCCATGTCTGAGCCACACCCATAAAAACACACCAGCATGACTGCCCAAATGTGAACCTAACCAGAATGATACCAAAGGACATGACAATGTGGATGACGAAAAGCCTACAAGGCCTCAACCCTATACAAAGAACTATAGAACAATGAAGAAAGCTGGGAACAGAAGCGGTTACCCACAATTAGTTTCCCAATGCCAAACTATCAGTCCTGAAAATATCCACAGAAGTAACCTTATATGAAGTAAACAGTTCATATCTAAGAATATATATGTATGTAAACAAAAGTATATGAGTTAAAGAAAAATTAGTGAAAAAAAGAGACCATAAATTTGATGAAGAATTTAGAAGGTATTGAGAGGGTCTGAAGGTAGGAAAGGGAAGACAAAAATGGAGTGATCTAAAAAATTCAAAACAAAAATGTATCTTTGTATCATTCAAATATAAAGTTGGAAAAGCTTTGAGAATATAAGCTTTGCTTCAGATAAATTCAGAGATATGCTTCTTTTAAAAAAATCACAGTTCTCCCTAAAATTTTTTTTGTAAAAATGACATTACATTAATTCTCTTTTCAGGAAGTTACTAGGCTTCAGATGGCATAGAAAACACCTGGGAAGCAGCCAGCATCCCTTTGTGGCATTACCTCTGCTGGGGCTTGTCTTTCAAAGTCAGATAAATATACTTGCAAATATGCATCATACAGATACATATGCATGTAGTTAGTAATCTTGGTATGTTAAAAATATTGGTAATGCACACAGCATGACTAAGCAGGCCAAGGAATGAATTGTTCTTGCCTCTCTACCCATGATGAGGCATCACCTTCTGATTGACGCTGGTGTTGCCTGAAATGATAACGGAATACCTGAAGGAGAAGGTGACTTTTCCCCCATCTCCATCCTTCTTGTTTCTAAAGGTTCCTGGCAGGCTGTGTAGACTGAGCCTGCTGCAGGCAGAGAGGAGGTGCTGAGGCTCTTGCACACTATTTTTACGCATAAAAGCTCCAGTTTAGGAACTAGAGAGATAGCTAATGAGTAAAGTGCTTGCTGAGCCACCAAATCTACTTGAATTATGATGCCCAGCCACCTATGCAGAAGCTGTGTGCAAAGGCGAGCATCTGCAGCTCCAGTGCTGAGGGCCGGGGCAAGGAAAGTTCAGGAGCATTTGAAAGGAGCACACTGAACAAGCCGCACAGATAAATGACAACTAGCCAACACATAGCAGGAAGGCATGTCCTGTGTAATCAGTAAACAAATGCTCCAGGGAGCTAAAGTCCACTGTGATAAACAGGTCTTTGAAAAGTTTCTCATCTCAGCAGGCTAAAGTTTCCTGTCTGAAAAAAATATTTCACTTCTGTTAAATTATTACTGGTTAATTTGTTTAAATTTCTATCAATGTTGTTTACTTTAAAAAAATGACAAAATGTGTTTATGTCAATCCTGTTGAAAATCTTTTCTATAGCTGTCAATGTAAATAATTGTAACATTAGAATCAGTGATTATATGTCAAAATTATGCACACTGCCTAAAATCACACTGTTAAGACTTTTGAACATTCATAACATTTCTACAGGAAAGATATAAATGACAAAATCATTTGTAAATATATCAAGATGAAGATAGTTTTACTACTTAATATTTTTCAACATCTTTCCATCTGTTTTACAATTGTTGATTGAGTGTTATCTGCCAATCATGGTAAGGTCTTCAAAAATGAATAAGTCAAGATGTTTTTAATTTCCAGTTCTTTCTTAGAATAATATATGCATACAAAGTAAATGCCAAAATTCACATTCAAATGTATGAAAGTTGATCAGTAACAAATACTAATCACATGGAGCTGTTTATTGTAAATAATACCTTAGGAAGCACTAGACCCTTCTCATTAATGTGACCACATATGTTATTCATATGTTTCATGTCAAAAATGAGTTAACTAGATATGTTCTAAGTCTCTTTGATTTTCATTTGTTTTGTTGATTTTGTATTTTACCTTTTCTTCTTAGTTTTAACATTTTATCCAAACTTCAGATTAACTCCACATTTCTATAGATTGTCAAGTATATCAGCATTGTACTTTTTAAAACATTTATGGATTCTAGATTTATACAAAAATAACTTTAAAGGGAACAAATTTTTAATCAATGGAATATTCCTTTCTCATTAAAATATTGTTACTGGAAAATTACTGGACCAAGCTCCATTCATCATACACATCACCAAGGGACAAACTCTTGCATTACCTTATAGAGTCAGCCATGAGCCTGGCAATGAAAATGCCCTAAAATTATTTTCACTTGAACCAAGTTTTGAAAAGGCAAATATTTGCTTAGCCTGAAAGAACTCTTAGTGCTTCATCTTTTTAAATTTTAATCTGTCCTACTTGATGACAAGACATTAGCAAATACTCTTTTATGAAATGGATGCCTTGATGTTAATTACCAAGCAACTCTTTCATTTGTAATAAAGCTAAGCAATTTAACACCTTCCATTCACTTTCTAGAACAAATGCATAATCATAATTCATTTAGTGCATTGGTGGAAGTACATAAAAGCTCTGGAAATTTTTCGTTTTGCTTAAATGAAGCTGTTAGCCTCACTAATTATAAGTCATTGTTTTGCTATTTTTTTCATACAACTTCTTTCAACATTGCAATTGATTTAGCAAGAACTATACACACTTGGGAGCATCTAAAGAAGGAAAGAGTCTCAATGATAATTGGAAAGCATGCTCTATGTCTGCTCATTCCTCAGACCCACTGCACGATCCCCTCCCTTGTCTGTAGGTATGTGGATAATGGCTGTCTTTCTGTGTTCACTGTACCTAACTGCTCATGAAGATACTCATTGTCTCCCTGTGGTGGTTTGAAAGGAATGGCCCCCAATGGGAGTGGCACTATTAGGATGTATGACCTTGTTGGAGTAAAAATGGCCTTGTTAAAGAAAGTGTGTCCCTGTGGGAGTGGGCTTTGAGGCCTTCTATGCTTAAACTATGCCCAGTGTTACAGATCAACTGTTAACTACAGATCAAGCCGTAGAACTCTCAGTTGCTTCTCCAGCCACCTGCCATGATGATAATGAACTAAACCTTCGAATTGTAATCCACCTAATTAAATGTTTTCCTTTATGAGAGTTGCAATGTTTGTGGTGTCTTTTCACAACAATAGAAACGCTAAGACATCTCTTCTACCAAGCCTTCCTGTCCTTAGGATCTGGATGCCATAATTTGAATGTCACTACCAAAACTTCTAAATTTAATTTACAACGGGAGGTGGTCTGAGATGAAATAAGGTATAAATGTTAATATCAAGCCTTATGAGTTCTGCCCTTGGGAGTAGATTTACATTCACCCATAGAATAATGAACTAAGAGTAAATGGTTTGCCTCCTAGGTTCTACACTACACTCCTGTTAAGCATTGACTCTAGTATGTATTCCTCTTGCTGTATGATGTCCTGTGTTGTGTCAGGTCTCTCAAAATATCCCTCCAGAATGAAGAGTTTCATCATACCGGCCTTTAAATCTTTAATTATGAGTTGAACATGTACCGATTATAAATAGTATCTTGGTTAGGTTGGAAATTTGTATCCACTTATCCATGCTAGGATTTTGGCTGATTTAACTTGTGCGGTCTTACATATGCTGTCACAGTGTCTATGAAGTCACAAGTGTGTCAACTCTGTTGTGTCTGATAGATGCTATCATCTTGGAGTCATCTACCATGTCTAGCTATTGTAAAATGTATACTATATCCCTGAGCCTTGAGGGAGGAGTTTGATGAAAGTATCACAATTAATGCTGAGTGTTCCAAAGTTGCCTTCTCCCCCATACAGTCAAATTGTGGATCTCTATGTTAATTTCTACTTACTGTAAATTCTGCTGAGCTTTGAGTGATGAGCTGATTTATGGATATAGCAGTGTACCATTAGGAGTCACTTCATTGCTATGTGTCTTTACCAGAATAATAATAGTATATTTTCCCCTAGGGTCCACAAGCGATTTAATCTCAGGTCCTTGGCAACTTAAGCAATGTCAAATATAGATTCCAACTCATAGGGTGAGTTTTTAATCCAATCAGAATTTTTTTTGGATACTTCAAAATCTTTTGTGGCACAATTGTTCCTCTATTATATCTTACAGGCAAGTGTCTATTTCGGGATGCAAGGTTTGTATCTTGGTGAAATTAATGATTACTTTTCTCCTCTGGTAGAAATCCAGAGGGACCATCATCCCCATAAATGCTAGGTAGCAAGGGGAAGCTTCGTCAGCTAAATTTCTTCATGTTCAATGGCATAATCAAAAATAGGCCCCTACAATCAGGTTATAGAGATTAACCAATAGCCTTGGCAATAGCTCAGAATGTTTGGGCAGAAAGTCATCTATACGACACCTTTGGTCAAGGACTCAACAATTTAAAACCCATTCATGGCACTGGAAATTTCACTTGGTTCCATAAATTGTACAGTTGGAGAATTGTCTCCCCCATTACATGGTGACTTCAAGAAAAGTGAAATTACGAGATCTGAAAGCCAATGGATATAATTAGAAACAATTATCCTGAATGGGGTATCACAGACCCAAAGGATAAATATTGTATGTTTTCTCTTATATTGCTCTTTACCTTTAACAAATTAAAGGAACTAAAAACACAAAGAGTCAAAGAAACAAATCTAAATAGAAAGTGTCCAATAGAAGAATAAAAATGATTAGTAAATACCTCAAAAAGTGCATATCATCCTTAGCAACGAGGAAAATGCAAATTAAAACAACTTCAAGATTTCAATTCAACTCAATCAGTATCAGCAATACAACTGACAAAAAATGCTTAGTGAGGTTGTGGTTAAAGAGGAATCCACATTCACTGTTGGAAGAAAGGCAAATTGATTCAGCCACACTGGAAGTCAATATAGAAAAATATCAAAAACAAAAATGTGGCCCAGCTCTGTAATTCTTGGGAATATGACCAAACGACTAGATATCATATTCCACAGACACTTGCTCAGCAATGTTCATAGCTCCCCTATTCACAACAGCCAGGAAATAGAAACAACCTAAATGCCCTTAAATAAATACATAGGTAATGAAAATGTGGCAAATATATACAACGCAGTACTATTCCCTGATAAAGAAAAATGAAATCGCTATATTTGCAGGTAAGGAAAAGGACGTAGAGAAGATTTTAAGTGACTCAGAGGACAAAAGCTTCACACTCTGTCTCTTCTGTGGTTACTGGCTTCAAGTCCTCAGATAGAATTATATAACCTGGGGTAACCACTGGAACGTGGAAAGTATAGCAGGACCATAGGGTTGAGGGGGGATAACAGGACACTGATAATATAAAGTGGGAAGCAGAATAATAAGGAAGAAGGGAGGTAAAATTAACACCAAGGTAATGCAATGAATTCTAAAGGAGCCATATTATATTCTGTTTACCAAAAATTATAGACTACATATATAAGTGAATAGATAGGCAGACAGACAGATATGTTAATATATATTTTAAAGGAAGTTAAGCCATCTGGACTGGCTATTCTCCCCACAAGAACCACAGAGAAAAAAACAAACACACAGGCAAAGACCAGTACTAGGCACTAGAATCATAAATTTGAAGAGTTGGTCAGGGAAGTCCCAGTGACTCCCCAAACAATATAGATTTTAATGTCGTCCTTGCTAATCCCTCAGGACTTGAGGGTTGGCATTTGTTGCTGAAGACACCACATACTTAGGACACAGGTCTAGATGACTCAAGCTGGATTTAATCTGAAAACCTCTTTCCTGAAGTCTAGCTTTCATGGTTCCAAAAAATACACAAGTTGCCAAGGGGAAAAAAGGAGTTAAATAGTTCTACTCAGCTACAACACCTATAAATGATAACAATTAAATAGTATGGTAAGATTATATCTACATATATATGTTCATACAAACATAATCTTATATATATGAAATATTTGCATATACATATAAAACCTTACATGTACACATAAATAATTTATACAACTTATCATTTTTATATAATTTATATGACTTATAAATTATATATGTGTGTGTGCATGTGTGTGTGTGTGTGTGTGTGTGTGTGTGGTATTCACATGTCAGTGACAACATAGTTGCCTAATTGGACTTAAAGCCCATTCAACAGGAGAAAATCATGCCAGCTTCCTAAGCCATAGAAAAGAACCTACCAATATCACTTTACTAGTCCAGAACAGCTCTTTGACACCTTCTAAAACTTATACTTATTCTCATAGAACAGTGTAGCCACCACCCTCTCATCAAAAGAGCTTCTCAGTGTAGCAATTGAAGACAACCATGGAGAACTACAACTGGACTCAGTGCAGAAATCAGTGGCTCATGGGGAAACAAAACCCTGGTGGATACATCTCTGTCACAGAGCCTGCATCTGTTGCTCAGGGAACATCCTGGGATGGGGGCTTAAAGATGGTAGAAGCCAGAATACCAGGAAGTCTCTTGTGGGACATTCTCTCCTTCAAATGGGTTGTAAACAAGAGAGGAGCAACAACATCATGGATATGCTAATGTGGGAGGGGAATGGTTTTCCTGGGCCCCACTGCTTGACAGAGAACACTACAGGCACAACTGTTGAATGAAGGGAGGAGAATAGGTCTCTCCCAGCCATGAATCTCCTTGTTGGTCAACTAATACAGAACTACAGAGGGCTCAGCCTTGAAACCATATATACGCAAACAATAAAATCAGACTCAACATCATTAATACATAATTTATATTATATATTTACTCTATAATTATGTGATTATACATTTTTGTGTGCATGTATATAACAAATATAGTCAAAGAAAAAGAGGCTACCAACTTGAGAGTCGAGGGACATAGGAGAGGGATTTGAGGGAGGTTAACTGAGAGGAGCTGGCAGGAGAAAAGGAAAAACGGAAGTGATGCCATTTTATTTCAATTGAAAAGATTTAATAGTTAAGTTTTAAAAGCAGCGGTAGATGTGAAATCCCTTCCGAGTCTCCTCTTACTATTTGCTAGTCTCCCCTTACTAATTGCTGCATCAGCACTATCTGCAGTTTCACTCATGAGAAAAGAAAAGGGAAAAAAAAACCTAACAGCAGAAACAAAACATCAAAACGTCTACCACCTTACCATGCAGAAGGATATCTTCTGTGCTTTGTTTCAATGTGAGTTAAATGTAACCCCAAGAGCAAAACAATCCCAGTGCTTCACAACAAATTAAGACAAGATAGACCATATCCAAGGGATTGGCCGCTGAGCCTGTATTATCTCTGCGCAAGAACGGGACATGGTTGGATTCTTAATTACAAATTTCAGAGGACAGTATTAATATCAATGTTTGGAAAAGTTAATAATTTCCCTTTCTAATTTTCCAGAAAAAATCTATTTTTTTAGCAAGGGTAGAATAGGACATCTATTCCAAGTCTTTGTTATTTAATACTATAAATGAAAATAAAACCAATCTAGGAAATTAATATTAAGCATATTAGATTTGGCAGCTTTATCTTTTAAGCATGTGCTGATTAACATCTACAATATACTTGATTAAGGCAGATGACTGAGGCCAATTAATTTTATATTTTGCCTTTGTAATGATATTTCATAAATATTTTAGCATCTTTTTAAATCAAGCCTTATTATCTGCATTTATACTGCTTTTCTATTTATAGAAAGATGAAAACTAGAAAGAGAGTCAGTCATCTTGGCATCAGCTGAAACAGCTTTGAGTAATGTTGTCTCGCAGTCTTACCTGAGGCTGTGTTGGAGCACGGGGAATATTGGATACAGGGTTTATTTTGTAACTTTGAATATTTGATTTTAAACTCTTAAACATAAACTTAATTATAGCTCTTCATTTCTCAATGACAGGGATATGGTGAGGAATATGTCATTAGGCAATTTCACCTTTTATGAGCCTCGCTGAGAATACTTACAAAAGTTGGCTAAGATATTATTAAATGTATAATCTGACTACACCATAAGTGAAACAGGAGGCACATGGCTGAACAAAATTTTGTTGTGTGGCACATGACTTACATAGTCAATGAACTCCTGGAGAATCCAATTTAAATTATGTGTCAAAGCCATGCCCATGAAGAATCACAGTCTCTAAGCAGAAAGTCTTTACAGATTTAAGTAAAAGGTTTCTATACAATATTAAAGTACATTTATTTTTTCATTTTCAGAATAAAATTTGTTCAATTTTAAGATATTACTTGAAACTGAAAACTTACAGTATGGCTATATAATAAGAATGAAAACACTCGTAACATAACACTCCTCTTCGGACATATGTGCACCACTTAAGGACCTATAGCTAACTGTATACCATATAAGTAAAATCTCTATGAAATATTTTTATAGAAAGATTTATGGATGGAGCTTTTAAAATTATATTCATAAATAAACCTGGAAAACTCGGAAAATGAACACCTATGTTAGAACTCTTAATATATAAATATGCTTTTTGAATCTGGGTGGGGGTGTGTGCAGTTTCTTTAAAATACATAAGAGCATAAAACAATTTTATTCAATGACTGGTTATCTTTTTGCATGGACAGTATTTCAAACTATATTTTAGAAATTTGTTACTGCCAGAGTTTGAACCAGCATGTCACTATTCTTACACTAATAACTGCAAAAGCAGAGTGATTTGACTTCATTGAGACACTTAGCTTATGAAAGCCCAGCATGTGGTCTCATACCGATTTCAGGTTTGGAAAAGCCAATTGTCTGGTGATTGACTCATTCCCAATTAGAGATAAATTATGGTTCCGAAGATTCAATTTACTGTTTATTTTTCTGTACTATTAGGTGAATTGAACAATTCCTAGATGCAACTATTTTAACAATATTTTCTCCCAGAAATACAACTGAAAACTTTCAGATAAATAAACACTACAAAGAAAGCAGATCTGCTCCAATTGAATCATTTTCACTGATTTGGTATTTTAATCTAGTTTTCATTCGAAAAGAGAGCTATGTGATGACAGAACATAGAAAAATGACATTCTATAATTCTTCCATTCACAATTTCCAAACAATGAGGGAAACAAAGTCACCTTGTCAAAAAGATTCAGCAGCTTATTAAAATGTGTAGAAATCTGTGTATGCTGCTTTCTAAACATTTACCAACTCTATAAGTGGGGCTGCATGCAAATGAGAAACGCTGTCAGCATTGTTACAGTACAGGAGGCAGCTTCTAGGAATCCTGGTCACTCCTTATTTTTGGTGGAATGATTAGCAGCCTTACAAAATAAGGCATAGAATGTTTACTCTCTTTCCATGTTCATTATGCAGGGCCAGGATAACTTCAATATGATTTATCTCAATCACTGCCTTCTAACTCAACAATAAGAGTATTGTGTGGCTCATACTTTAAACCATGTTGGAAAAGATCTCAGGGTCTAGACATTTGTATGTGCTCTTGTCTGTGTAGCAGGTGTCAGCCACATCCACTCATGATAAGTGACATCCTCTCACAGAAATGTTACTTCTGATTGGGAAATGGAATGAATGGAGGTACAGCCAAAGTAGTGTCTTTGCCTCAGGAGGTGGAGTCAAAAGGAAGGCTTGAACTGAAGGCATAGAGGACAGAGTTTAAAACAGAAATGTATAATCTAAGTTAGATTAAGAAAATTCCAGATAGATAAATCAAATTGTTTTGCACCACCAGTATAGACATATCTGCCATTAGATAAACGTGCATCTATTCTGAGGTTAAGCAGGAACAATGTTGGACATTTTGCTTTCTGCATGTTTCCCAATATTTTCTTTCTGACCCAACAAATGGGGTAAATAAACATCTGTATGAACAATGCATATAGTGGTCATGTTTCCTGAGAGTTAAGCTGTCCCCTGGTTTCTGCTTATAAATGAGAGAATTATCACCAAACCGAAGTGATGATCCACTTCCTTGTACAAAGCTTATTCTAAATGAAGGAAGAATAATAGGGCTTTGTGAGATGACTCAGTTGGTAAAGGACCTGCAATGCAAACAAGAAGACCAAAGTTGTCTGAGCCTCAGAATGCATGTCAAATTTAGGTCCGCTAGCACATGCTCCAGGCTGGAGAAATAAAGGTAGGTGGATCTCCAGATATAAATGGCCAGTAAATCTAGGCAATCAGTGAACGGTAGGCTCAGAGACAGACTATGTTTCAAAATAAATAAATAAAGTGGAATACAATAGAATAACGCACATGATATCAGCTTTCAGTCTCTGTATGGATAATGGTCAGGAAAAGAAGCTAAACAAAGGAGATTAGATCCAGAGTCCATGTTTTGAAAGGAAAAAAAGGGGGGGGGAGTTATGTGGAATAATGCTCTTGCACCTTGTAAGAGTGGTCACTTGTATTAGTTTAATAAAACACTGATTGGTCAGTAGCCAGTCAGGAAGCATAGATGGGGTGACCAGGCTAGGAGAATTCTGGGAAAAGGAAAGACTCGGTCTGCAATCACCAGACAGAAGCAGAGGAAGCAAGACAGGAATGTTATGCTGAGGAAAGGTACCAAGACATGTGTCGCTAAATATAGATAAGAATTATAGGTTAATTTACATTGTAAGAGCTAGTTAATAATAAGCCTGAGCTAATAGACTAATCAGTTTGTAATTAATGCAAGCCTCTGTGTGTTTTTTTTGGGGGGGAACTTAAGAGCTTCAGGACTAAGTATGACAGAAACTTCCTTCTACATACATGTTTATACACACACCAAAATATATATAGGCATGTACACACAAAGGCATATATACAGAAGATATATAAATAAGTAAATAACCAGTAGAAAGGCTTGTAAATAATCAATATGAAATGTGGAACCAGTGGGGAAAGTGGAGGGACCTATTGAAGCTGTTAACACATTAGGCATGCTGTTCCTGAATCATCAGGAATTAAAAAAAATTCACCAGACTATCATAAAGATGTTACTATTTACTCATAAAGAAGTCAGTTTTCCTTATTTAAATTTTCACTGTTTCTGTCAGTGAAGCTGTTTTTAATAAATACAGTTTGCTATGTGGATTTCAGGTTTATGACACATTATTTTGGAATTCATATTATAGACTATAAAATAGTATTGAAGATCCTCTTTGTTATTAAAGATATCCTAGAAATAACCATGTTACAATAACTGCAATTGAACCATGATGTGTCACATTCTAGCAACCATTGTAAAAGTCATTACTACTTTGAGCTGATTAAATCCTAAGGCAGTTTTTTGTAGAAAATTTCAGTATTATTGTTTATGTGTTGACCTGGTAGGTAGTCCATGGTTTAGGATTTACTTAGAACCTTTGAACAATATAAAAACAGCAGTAGCTAAATCTAGTAGTATTCTTGAGTACTTTGTCTCCCTGGGTAGATTTAATCTGTATAAAATTCAATATCCTGGGCTTTAAAATAAGTAGAAATAATTTTCACCTTTAAGAATTAAGTAAAATGTTATATACTAAGAGTTGATCCCCTTTAATGATTCAGCAAATGTGAGGTGCCAACTAATATTGCTACTATTAATTCTAAAAGTCCAAATATTAGGTCACTGCCCTCCCTACAATGAGTTTATAAATATTTAATTAGCATAAATAACCACATGAGTTATGCCCTTGATCAGTAGTTGTGTATATATTTTCATTAGCTTCAGAGGGTAGCTTTTTGTTTACTTTGAACTTTACCTGTGATCTGTCAAGACAGTTCACGCGACCTGTCTGTATCCCAAATTACATCTATTTCCATTTACTGTGTTATACTCGGCAGAGTGGAAATTGAGTGTGAAGAGAAACACAAGTCTTTTTTCAGTCATTGCCATGATGAGTTGTATATAACTGCAGAAGTAATAACCACCCGATAAGTAACAAGAAACTGACATAGCATTGATCTAAAGATCTATTTAAGCAATAAAGAAGGTGTGGTACAGAAATGAATGTGTAGGAGGTAGGAAATTACACACCTCCATTTCTTCTAAGGCTTCTTGGTAGTGAAAAAAGTTGTGAGGTCCTAGCAAGACTTATTCAATGTTGCCAAGACTACTTTCTGCCTGTGTAAACATTCCAGCAGGCAGGTGCTTCCGTTGATCTCTGCAATGAGCTCTGAATACTGGGTGATGTACCATTGATAGCTGTGGGTAGGGAGCTGCCAGGATTAAGGAAATGAGAGGAGGAAGTGAGAAAGAAAAAAAACTATTTAAAAATTCAAGTTTGAACTAAGGGAGACAATTTTAATTTTATGAAATCTTCAAATGAGATGCCAGCCCCTTAAATAATATACTATCGTGAGTATTTTCCTTAAAGTTAGGTGTTTTAGATGCAAAAAATGATTTATTCGATGTGAGAGTCCCCTCTGTGTGCTGTGATTACCATTAATAAATAAAGAAACTGCCTTGGCCTGTTGATAGGGCAGAACTTAGGTAGATGGGGAAAAGTAAATGGCATGCTGGGAGAAAGAAGGCAGAGTCAGGAAGAGACCAGACATGCCAAATCTTTGCCAGTAAGCCACTGCCATGTGGCAATATACAGGTTAATAGAAATGGGTTAAATTAATATAAGAGTTAGCCAATAAGAAGCTAGAGCTAATGGGCCAAGCAGTG
>LOEQ01002837.1:153050-174039 GCA_001685075.1 Bramus lutescens | reverse complement strand
AATAAGAAGCTAGAGCTAATGGGCCAAGCAGTGTTTTAATGAATATGGTTTCTGCGTGATTATTTCGGTTCTGAGTATCCTGGACTAGTAACATTTATTTGTTGTCCTTTGAAGGACCTTTTGATAATTTATACAACAAAGATATATAGACAGTATTCATTCTAAGAATAATGCAATATTTATCACTTTTATAGTGCTATATGTGAAGCAATTATTGATTAACCAATTTTATACTAAAAACAATTAAATAACTTGACTTACTGTCACTATCTATGCAATAGATGGATATCTATACAATAGAAAGGAGGCTGTAAGTCAGCTAAACACTCAGTGTACTCTATTCCATAGCTCATGTTTTCATGGCAAGGCCTATTGTTTCCACACTTTCTTTGCAGTGCAAAAAAATCAGTTTAATTTCATTATAAATTATTAGAGTTGTATCCATATTATATGTTCATCATGAAGTTTGGACAGTCAGGCTATCTGTAGCTCATAAACACCAAAAGAGTGTGCACAGCAATTACTAGATTAACGTCCCCATGATTGTGGAATGGGAACAAGTTGCAGGAAGCAAATGGGCCTTCCGTGATGACATTGAAGTGAATGGTTTGTTGCTTTAACATCTGGAGATCTTTCATAAAAAGGTCTTATCTACAAAGGCTTTGAGCAAAGTTTGACTGCCTATAAGGCTGTTAGAAGGAGAAGGGAAGGGCCATGAATCATCTGATGGCCCTGGGAGATGACTTGAATGCATTCAAATTGCATTGGAAAGCACAGAACAGAAGGTCCTTATGGCCTCATGACTCATACGGCCAGAGCAAGTGTTGAACATCTTCCATAGCTAGATACAAAGTGTGGATTCAGCATCAGTCTGATATANCACAATGTACCCATTTCTTACCAATACAAAATAACTCTTCTGATGAAATGACTACATGACCCTTCACCACAAGTGAGCAGATGGCTTTCTAGGAAAGAACAAAATCATTGTCAGCATGAGTTTAGGTAGGCAGTGAGCAGGAAGGAAGAATATGATCATAAGTGATCATACTCTAAGGAGTTCTGACCTATAAACATAATGCTTGTGTAATTATATATCAGTTACCTTAATATGTGTAGTGATTTAAATGAGAATGTACCTCCTAGGCTCCAATATTTGAATATTGTGTTCCCATGCCATAGGGGATGCTTGGCTAAGCTTAGGGGGTACATCCTTTATAAAAGAAGTATCTCACTGAAATGGGTTTGGATGCTTAATTCCCTGTCACTGATTGTTTGGTGTCTATGTTTCAAGCTTATGGTTGAGCCTTTAGATTCTTCTCTAGTCATCATGCCTGCTGCTTGCTACCATGCTCCCCCCCATAACAAACTACTATCTTTAACATAAGTCCAATTTAATTCTTTTTCCTACAAGTTGTCCTGACCATGACATTTTGTTACAACAAAGTAATTAATAGAATGTGGGATGCTAGTACATTTTTGTAGATTTGATTCTTTATATGTCAAATTGGAACATTCCAATGCTCTGACGTGTTCCTTTTAAGCCCATTAAATTCAGAATGATATTAAGGAAAACTACACGATTTTGCTTGAGAGTAGGGATTATATCATATTTTTTCCATTTTCTTTATTATTATTAAAAATTTCCGCCTCCGCCCCTCCTCCCATTTTCCTCCCCCTCCCCCATTCTCCCTCCCCCTCCCTTTCCANAGAGCAGTCAGGGTTCCCTGCCCTGTGGGATGACCAAGGTCCTCCCCCCTCCATTGAGGTCTAGGAAGGTGAGCATCCACACACACTAGGCTCACACACAGCCAGTACATGAAGTAGAATCAAAACCCAGATCCATTGACCTTGGCTGCTCAGTTAGCTCTCCTTCATCATATTTATTTCTTCAAAGGATACTTTGTATGCCATCTATGGTACAGAGCTGTCTGAATTGAGTTAGTAAAGTGGTAGGTAATTTATAAGCGTGTGAAGCCACAGTAGCATCTTGCTAGTCTGGAAGGTGGTACTGCACCTCTGCTGCCCGCCACCTGCCAATCAACCTGACAATGATTTCAGATATCCTCCTTCACCTTCATCCCTGTCTTATTTCCAAAAACAGGGAAACTTCAAACATTAAGAAATTACCAGGAATGACTGGGGTTGGGAGGGTAGAAAAGCAAGGAGGGAGCAGGAGAAGAGGGAGTGGGAACAATTGTAGGTGTGTAAAAATGAATAAAAAAATTAAAAAAATAAAATTAAAAAATAAAAATAACCTGATTTTTTACCACTTACTAAAAATATTATGCATTAGATTAATAAATAGATTATGATGAGAATGTATTGTCCTACAATATTTCATGACTAATTACTTTCCTTCACTAGGTACATTTCCAGTTGCTAAGGAACCAAATATCACAGCAATGGCTATCAACAGAACCATATGTGTATATGCATGAATAATTATGAGAGAGCTACTGAAAAAATGTAAACCATGGACATTAGAAGTAAGGGGAAGTTAATTAGCTCACCTGTTTCAAACATAACATAAAGTCTGATTGCCACCACAAGGAATATTTATCTGGAAAGGACCTTATATATTAGTTTACCATTCTGCTCCTCTAGACAGCACAACTCTAGTCTATAGATGTTTAAATGCTCTTCTACTAAAGGGATAAATGACCATACTTGTACTTGAAAGCAGAGTGATATCTCTAAGATGCAACAAGGTAAGTATACTAGGAAGCATAAATAGGATGTGCTCAGAAAAATAAAAGGGGGCTGGGTAGTATTGGTGCATACCTGTAATCCCTGCACTCATAAGGCAGAGGCAGGCAGATTTCTCAATTTGAGGCCAGTCTGGTCTACAGAGTAGGGTTCAGGACAGCCAGGGGTACACAGAGGAACCCTGTCTTGAAAACCAAAAGAAAACCAGGAGGGGAAATATTGCACTTATATTTTTAGTCTGCAGTTCTGAAGGAGTATCCTGGGAACAGCTGAATCATAAGAATTTAATCCAGCACCCTTTACATTTTGTCTGTTATAAATTACATTTTTCTGAAAACCATGACTAATTTTAAAGATATTTGATTTAATAATGCTGTCACTACATCTTAGAATCGTCACTTTCCTCTTAACATTATCAGTATAATCTGTTGTTTATCTGTATTCTTATGTTATTTGGATTTAATGTAATATGCTTTATTTCTTCTGTCAAGTTACCATGAAACATTAACTGCCAGCATCTTTGAGTTAGTGAAATAAAAAGTGATATGTAATCAGAAAATCGTTTTCTACAGGGTTGATGTCACGGTTTTTGGCAGTCTTATATATAAAGTATTTCAAAAGTATTGTTGTATTTTTTTCCTCCATTTCATTTTGGTTTTACTGTACAGATCTATACAGCTTTAAAAGTACTTCTGTTATTTTTTATATTTCATGATACTTTAAAAATAGACTTATTCCCTTTTAAAGGCATTTATTTTCAAAGCAGCATGTTTAGAAAGTGGCTCTGCTATGTTATTCCATTTATTTATTTACTTATTTATTTTATTTGTTGAGACATGCTTTGCCTTTGTAAAAATATGATTCATCTCAATAGGCTGACATCCATCCTCTTAGAAGTAATTAGCTTCTGTCAGTTTCCAGTGTCAATAACTGCACATGGAGGAACGCACATCTTAATTATTTCTTTGCCTAGCATTTTCTAGTGTGCTACACCAACTGTTCTGTTAAAGCCCACATTCCACCCTCTGTTTATAATCTCTTCATTCATGAGGAAGTTTTACAAAGCAATAGAAATCAGATTTGTTTAACATGACCAACTCCTGTGACTAGTAAACTCTCCTCTTAGTTTTCGCATATTGCATTGTACTTGATCTTCAAATTTCTGCACAGGGTCCCTGGATATCCATTGGTCAAGTGCAACCATCTCTCTTCAGGATTACTGGCTTCTCTGTGAAGGCATGCTAATGACACATTTTTTTTTGCCTGTTTTTATTGGCTATTAAGTTAGGTGGTCCAGTGATAAAGCTAACCAAACATATCACGAAAGTTTAAATATAAGTTGATAAGAAAGTATTCTCACAACTAGAAAGTTGTCAGTAAAGTTACATTAAAGAGAGTGAAAGTGTAGTGAGTGAGACCAAACTATGATGCCACTGATTCCTTTGAAAACCCAGATCTGCTAAGTGGAAAACGGGAATGATGAAGGTTCTTCATTCTTTCCTCCTAGACAATGTCAATAGCAAGAACAATGCTTATACAGATGTGATGAGGCAGAAAATACTTAAACAACATGGCTGAGAAATGTGTCACTCCTGCAAGATAAAAGACATGTTTTTATTCCTCCTCTGCCTGCTCAGAATTGAATCAAATAACAAAAGGAAAATAAACAGATAAACAGAAGGGTAGAGACAGGGCATGGAGCTGAAGCATCTTCTCTGTCAAATCCATCTGTTCCATTGGCACCTGAGAACTGATGAAGATTTAGGAAGCTTAACTAAGTGAAATATTTGAAGGAAACATTAAATCCAAGAACAAAAGAACTCACTCTGCCATCTTCACAGGACAATGACAGCATTGCATACAAGGTTTTTATATGTGCAAGAATATACAAGCATACATTGGTGTTTAGAATACAAAACAAATGAATTTTCAACATCTCAGGATCAAAGTTCTTGAAAGTTGAGAAATATAGTTAGCTGAGTACTTTGTTTACTTTGAATTACAGTTTTGGGGAATTTTGCTCAGTTTTTTTTCTATGTATGAATATAATAACTAAAGGTTCTTTGGGTTGAAAGAAATTTTAAGTAGAGAAAGAATATAAAACAACTACTCATTTGCATTACAGTCCTCAGAGTATTATTTTTCTTTTAAATTATATATGAATTAATTTGGGATGAGACTGTATAAATGCAATAACAAATGCATGAAATTCTAAGTTATTCTTTAATATCTGCTTATTTATTATCTTAATAAATGTCATTTTGTTGGAATATCATACGTTAATTCAATTAAATTAAAACTGCACAGCAATATAAGAGAAATACAATTAATCACCCCCAAAGCCCTAACAAATTCTCAGGAAAAAATAATACATCAAGTGTTCTTCAGTAGATAATTTCCCTGTGAGTCTGTGAAAAACAGTAGTCTTAAACTTTATCTAGATTATCTTGAAACTGTCTCTCAACTCTGAGGTTATAAATTATTCAATCTGTGTATCTGTTCTCAGTGTTCATTGCTGAAACAATGTACCTAATACATGAGCATTGTTGGTTGAAGAATAATTTAAGCTCGATCCAGCTAAACTCTGGAGCCCCAGAATCTGCTTCAGACATCAGTGAGTTGATGTTTCTTACTCCCTGACCTACCCTTGTCCCTCATAAAAATAGAAAAGGAAAATTCAAAACATGAAAAGAAAGAAATTGGGGGAAGAAACTTTATGTCCTGGGTTATATTTGTGTTGTTGGGCAAAATAAAGCCCTGGAAAGAACAATTAAGAAAAAAATGCCCTATCAGAAGCTATTCCACAATTACCCTTGACTGAAGCGGAGCCACCCAGATGGGACCCCAGCACAGACAATACTGGGAAATAATGGAGTTCTGCTCTCAGAGAGATATTTTTATGTGGAGGGTAGAAATTGTGAAGAAGTATTAATTTTCTCATATAATATGTAACATAAATTACTGGTCTTCTAACTCCTAAACAGACTTTATAAATGTATCCTGCATTTTCCTTTACTAATAACGAATAGAGGCTTTATTCACTGGGCTTTTGGCAAAGAAGTGACTGTCTAAGTAGGGGGGACCAGAAGCCCTACATGGACCCTACATTCTAATTTACAATTATGTCTTTTCATTCTCAGAACCATCCTGAATTGGCTTATAATTACAAAATCTCTTATACCAAAGTCAATAGCAAGGCCACATTTTGGAAAGGAAGGTTTTCTACTTGACTAATTCTTTGTAACAATACATTTGTAAAACAAAACATGAACATTACTACCTTTTAAATAAAGTGCATACAACATCGCTCTCTCTCTCTCTCTCTCTCTCTCTCTCTCTCTCTCTCTGACAACAATAATAGTGTCAATAATTGGGGATAACAGTAGTTGGGACAAGCTGAAGATTTGATGGTCATTATACTGACCCAACACACTGGCTTGGGTATGATCAATGAGCTTTATTTTAAAGAAGAGATACTTAGATGCCAGGCTTGATTTGCGTTCATTTCCTGCCTTCCCACGAAAGTATGCTAAGGGTGTTGTGACTCCAGGTGTTATAGTATGACCACTTCCTCCATAATTAATTACCAAACCAAAGGTTAAAGCAGTTTTCTCAGGAGTTGGAAGAATGACAGTGAGCTCCCTTAATATCTGTGTCTCTTATCAGGCAACAACGTTTGCCTGACTAATAACAACTGCTGAATTTACAATATTCTTGAGCCTCAATTATACTGTGGTTTGTAGGTGTGAAGACACCAGCAATGTTCCAATTTCAAGAATTTGTCAAGAGGCAGTGTGGCTTGTTCTCTCAGCAAGCCTAGATGTTTGAGTTATAAACGAATTTCACACACAAGCTATTACAAGAATTGAATGTTGGATGCCATAACAAGATTAACTCCCAACGTGTTAGGTTCCAGGAAAGGGGATAGTGAAATAACCATATCAGTGTGTGCCTTATCGAAACCTGACAGAGGAGGGAAGAAGGTGGTTGAGAGAGTGAGAGATGGCCAGGGAGAATAAGGGAGAAAGAACTAAGTAGGCAATAAACTCACACCTGCTCTAGAACCAGGGGCATTACCAAAATACAGCATACATGCATCGTTTCATAAAAACCAAAGCAAAAAGAACACCGCAAGTGCTCTGAGCAGAACACAGATGGGCTCTGGTATACCATTGCAAGAAGGAAAAGAAGGAAACTCTCAGCATCCCTCAATAGTCCCGGCATTGAGGAAGTAATACATGGTCATAGACACCCCATTCTATCTCAGAATTGAATAGTTCTCAAAGCTAAATTGAAAAGAGGAGCAATTATTTTCTAGTTATCATTGTTTGGTCAATATCAAATTAATTATGGTGATGCTTTAATGATGATACCAGTTCCCATAAGAGAGAGACAGTCAAAAGGCAATAAGACAGGGCTGAATTTAAACAATTCATTGATCACTATGGTACTCTCATGCCACCATATAAATTCTTTACAAGACAGAAAATATAACTTAACATAAAATTGTGTCCACATGATAGAATATTCAGCACACCTTTGTAAACCAACCATGACAGGTTGAAAAATATCTAGTGAAGGGTCAGAAGTCAGTCTCCTCTAGCACCTATATTTTTTATTTTCCCAGTTTCTTGAGGTTCTAGTTAGTTTAATATGCCCCAGAAATCCTCTCGATTTAGAAAATGATTTTAAAATGTGGATGAAGTCAAAATTTATCACTTTTCATTTGTCATGGTGAAGTGTAAAATGTTTGTAGGAGCCAAACTGCATGAAGGTTGGGGAAGAAAGGCACCCCCAAAGAATGTTCACATTTTGAAATGTATTTTCCAGACTCAGCTATTCCACTTCTAAAATACACACTATCAGACAAAATAGGCACTATAAGACAANTAATTGTATCTTTTTGCTAATAACGAATAGCTATAAACTACAGGAGAAAAGGATATTAACAGGAATCTGGAAAGATGAAACACTATTTGAAGATATACAGAAGAGCCATTAAAATATTTATATGCCTTATTTGAATATATTGAAAAATACTGCAGTATGTTGGAAGATTAAAATCTATAAAATAAGCACATACAAAATCATTCATTAGGAAATATCTTGAGGTATAAAGCATACCTCATGAAATAATATATTATATAATATCCAGTGAAAATCATAAATGCCTTTACTAACAAATTTAACATAAGCAACTTTTATAAAATTATTAAAATTGCTAAATAATAAAATAGTCATTATACCTATGCCTAAATATATAGAATACAAATTCTCATAATTGTACTATACTTAAGTCTACTGGTCATTTATAGCACTGATGTTCTTAACCAACAGAACTAACTAGATAGTGATAACAACACATTTGATGGATGAACTAGATCATTCAGAAGAGCCCCTTTTCAAAATCCCAATATCTTTCCTTCTATTTAGCATAGTCAAAGCTAAACAAACTCATTCTCATTATTTGGCCAATTTATGTCTGACCGTTCCTATTTCTAGCACACAAACAGAGTTTGGACAAAAGATTCAATTGTGCTAATGACAGCCCCGTCTCTGAGATTTTTTGCCGAGATTTGTTCTTGGATTTTCAACAAAATAGATGGAAGTTATAGGAACACTGAATTTATAAAACAATAAATAAGTAAATTACCTAAAAATAACAGCACTTTTGCAATTCAAACCTTAATTTTCCACGAGAGTGCTAGTTTTATAATTCTCAGACCACTCCTGGCTTTAAAATAATCTTCTGTGGTAGAGCCTATTCATCTATGTGTAAACCACATCTACTAGGAAACAAATGTGGAACTCTAAGAAAAGTGACATTAAACAGACCTTATCTTTGAAACTATAGTTGGTTTGAAACACATACCATGCAAAATAAAAATCCTAAAATTATGGAGAATTTAAAATTATTTCATTTCTTCTTGAAAGAATCCCTTGTGTG
This sequence comes from Bramus lutescens, assembly GCA_001685075.1. Taxonomy (NCBI): domain Eukaryota; kingdom Metazoa; phylum Chordata; class Mammalia; order Rodentia; family Cricetidae; genus Bramus; species Bramus lutescens. The sequence continues at coordinate 165,383 of LOEQ01002837.1, read as the reverse complement.
CCTATGTTTGTTTGTTGGTTGATTGTTAAGAATGAGTAGTCCTCAGGTAGATTGGAAGTATATAGAAATCTAATAACAAAGAGTCTCAAGCTGTTAGAAGTGCAGATCAGGGTTTAAAAAATCACAGGAAATGAGTTACTTTCCTCACAGTAGAAGAATAAATCAAGACAAGAATTTCCGCTGAATGATGAGCTAAGTGAGTTCTTTCAGGAAGAAAATATATACACAAAACAAAGAAAATGCCCTCTGAAAGTCTCAGGCTTAGAATACCTGGAATTATAGGACAAGACACAGAAGTCAACAGCATGGATAAAGCTCAGTAGGAAAGAAACCAAGGGGGAGAACATGCTGGAACAGGAAGACCTAGTTTAAGAACATTCTGAGATACAGCAAGATCATATATTTGCAATCTCCCAACACCAGAATTAAAAGCATCAAGAAAGAGCTACAATGCATGGTAGTAGAACAAGGCAAGCAATCATCAGCATGTTAGAAAATTATAATGCACGGGAAGAGGACAAAAGAATATAAATTACAGTTATATAGGAGGACTTCACTTTTCAATTTGTTTAGCTTCCCTGCTTAAGAGTATTATTGAGTTTGTCCATAGTGTACAAACACACACACACATACACACACACCTACACGCACAAACATGTATATATACACACACACATGGATTGTACTCATAACACTATTCAGTATTTCAATTATAAACAAGTGCAGTGTTAGAGCAAAATATTTACTCTTCCTGAGTATCCAGGATCAAGGAATCAAGTAGTATTCAATATTGCAGTGTTTGACAGCACATGTTTTAAAAATTAAGTCCTTCTTGAGTAACAAATGAAAGGTGATCAAATTCTACTGAGAAAGTTGGAGAATGCAGACATCCTTTGAAAACTACTTGAGGAGACTGCTTTGAAAGTTGAATTGCAAACAATTTCTAATGAAATTTAGGAGTATTTTATAATTCAAATAAGACCATTGCCAACCTATATTCTAACAGAATTTGCATAAAAAGCTACAGCCCCTTAGGGGAAACTTTGCAATGCTTTGCCAAAATCTATAAAACATTCTTATATTGACCCAGGAATTCCACCTTCTGGACTCTCCTATAGTTAGACAGTCTCACAGTAACACAACAGATGGATACACAAAAATGTTAAACACAGCCATGTTTACCAACCAGCTGTCATAACTGATCCAAAAGTTTGACTTATAAAACAATAGTTCATCTATAACAAGAAGGTTCTTTGCCAACAGCAAAATGGCACATAAAAATATACAACATATTTAAAATGTATGTATGATATATGATAAGAGTGGTCACTGTGTACCACTCAACATACACCATACAATGTGTTAAGAAAAACATGAATGCTTTTATAAACAAAGAGAGATGCATAAATGATGATTGAAAAGAGACATCCAGCAGTAATTTGGCAGTCCAAAAGAGGGAATTAAACAACAGGTGTACAGTGGTATACTGAGGTTGTGACCATGGGTGAATATTGGAAAACATAGAAGAAAATCAGAAACACTGTGAAATCCAGAGAAAGACAATAGCATGGAAGGAGAAATCTACCCAGGCTTCACAGCTAAGGAAAGCCAATTGTCCCCTCTACTGGGACGAAAATGAATCTATCATCAGAGATACTGGCAAAGCTAACTGGGAGCCTAGCTAGATGTGGAAGCAAAAGCAGTAGTTAACATAGAAATTAATTTTAAAAAGTTATCAAAGTGCAAGGAATAAGTGTCAGTATGATGTTAATCCACAAATGGGACACATATCACTCCCCCCTCAGTCTAGAGACTAGTGAGAAAAGATTATAAGATCCAGGAGTAGGGGAAGGGAAGAACAGTGCTTTGTGAGTGTGACAGGACCACTACATTCATCAACTCATAGCAGTGATTGTTGTCTACACAAGAACTGTCCACCATCCTGCCAGTCAGTATTCTATCATGGAATGAGGAGGGGTCATGTTCGCCCAGTCCTGAGGATCTATTGATCTATTGACAGTTAATGACTTCTTAGAGAAAAAGAGTCAGTTTTCTTTAAGGGTGAGGTCCATGGTAGGTCAACCATTCTCCAGTGGATGCACACATGCATATGAGTATATGGGCACCACAAACTGGAATTGATGAGTTACCAAAAGAAAGAAAAAAAAGGATACAAAGCTAGGAGAAAGTGGGAAATGGAGGTAGATCTGAGAGAGATTGGAGGGAAGTCTGGGACAAATGAATAAATATGATGTATAAAATTCTTAACTATTAATAAAAATATTATGTTAAAAACAATGAATGCAAATCAAGAGCATTTTATCTTGAGCCATCAGCATGGTTTAGTGGGTAAGGGTACATACCAACAAGTGTGATGACCTGAGTTCAGTCCCTGGTACCTATAATGTAGAAGAGAACAAACTCCCACAATTGTCCTCTCACTTCAAATGTGCACTGTGGCACATGTGTATCATAACACACGTGCTTGTATGCTCATAAATAAACAAACAAATGCACAAATAAATATTAACTTTTATTTAAAGGGTATCACGTACCAAACCAGGATTCCTTTCAAGTAAAAAAAAATAGAATATCACAAGATAATCAAGAAGTGGAGAAATTGATGACACCAAACCAGTCTTAGTGATCATCACAGGAGTCCCCATCCAAAAATATGAGATGTAATTACCATCTCATGATGGTTTGATGTTAAAGCTTAAATCCCACTAGATCAGTAGGTACACAAAAGATATGCTAAAGAACATCAAATATCATCAGTGCAAAAAGAAATCAAATTACAAAGAAAATATAATCACAGATGAGACAATGGATAGTCAAAACAGATAGAAGAAAATAAACAATTTAAGAGACAAAAAGTTGTCAATTCAAAATTACTTTTGTATTCTTTATATGCTTTCTTCGGTAATGATCCCTGAGCCTTGAGAATAGAGATGCATGTGATACAATATTCACATGTAGGGCTGAGCTCACTACAATCTCTTACTCTCCACAACTTGGCAAGCAGTAATTTCTTATGGCAATCACTACTTACTACAAATAGGAGCATTTCAGATGAGATTTGAAAGATACATCCATCTGTAGGCATGACAATAAGCCATTGGGAGCTGGTTTAGTATAAAAAATGTTAATGTAATCCCTAAAATCTGAAATAGTGAGAGGAAAACATAGTAGAAAATACTTCACAATATAGGGATAGGCACAGAGTGTGGCAAAATGATTCCAAAAGTTTCTGAACCAATACTAAAAGTTGACGAATGTGATATTAATGGGTGGTTAAATTGGGGTATGACAAAGAGGGAGAGCAAGGACAATGACATCTTCATAGAGGGCGCCATTATGGGGTTAGAGAAAAACTTGGTGCTGTGGAAATTCCCAGGATTCCATAAGGATGACCCCAGCCAAGACCCTGAGCAATAGTGGACAGGGCGTCTGAACTGGCCTTGCCCTGTAGTCAGGTTGATGTCTGTCAAATGTCATCATAGAACCTATATCCAGCAACTGATGGAAGCAGAGAGAGAGCCACAGCTAAGCACTATGCTGAGTGCCTGGTGTTCAGTCGAAGAGAGAGAGAGGAGTGGTAACATGAGCAAAGGGGACAAGCTACAGAGACAGATTACCCAAGCTAATGGGAGCTCACTGACTATGGACTGACCGCTGGGGGACCTACAGGAGACTGAACTAGACCCTCTGAATGTGAGTGACAGCTGTGTGGTTTTGGTAGTTTGTGGGGTCACTGGCAGTGGAACCAGTCCATAGTGGCTTTTTGGGTCCATTCACTATGAAGATTTACTTTGCTCAGCCTAGGTGGGCAGGCCTTAGTACTGCCTCAACTAGATATGCCAGACTTGTTGACTCTTCATGACTCTCTTAGGCTTGCCTTTCTGAGTAGAGGATGGGATTGGGGTGAATGTGGGGGAGTAGGAGGAGGGGAGGGAGGGGTAACTGGAATTAGTATGTAAAATGCAAATAAAAAGTAATTTAAAAAGACAAAAAGGCTTCTGAATATTGAGGGAAATGCTTGAGTAAAGAGACAGTATATAGAGTAGAAAAAAATTTAAACAGTGTACATAAGAGAATAAATATATAGAGAGTAAAATATTAAAGAGATCTACAAAAAAAGAAGCCCTCAAAAAATCCAGTTGATAAATGAAGAGATGGAATAAAGAGTTCTATAAAGTTGAAGCACAAATGATTTATAAGCATATGAAAAACTTAAATATTCTTAGCCTTCAGGGAAGATGCAATTTAAACTGAATTGAGATTTAATTTCACCACAATTAGAATAGCTGTCATTAAGAAAGCAAACAATAGAAGTTATTGAGGACAAAGACAGAGAAGGTGGCCTTATATGTTGGTAGCCAGAGTGTAAAATAGCCTAGTCACTATGGAAATCAGTATGAAGCATCCTCCTAAAACTAAACAGAGAACTACAATGTCTTGGCTATTTCATTACTGGGAAAATGCCCATTTAAGCTCTGTTAGCATACTACTGAGACACCTTCACTCCAGTGTTTACTACAGCAGTATTCCAAATATGCAATTTATGGGATCAGCCTAGGGATTAGTCAACATATGGCTTTATGAAGAAAATAAGAAAATGCAAACACAATGGAGCTTCATTTCTCTGTAAAGAATGAGATTATATCGTATACAGGAAAATTAATACAAGTGGAGAACATCACACTAAGATAAATGAGCTCATGGTTTCTTTGGTAGATCCTAGTTTTATAAATAAATTTATATATTATGATAAGTAGATGACATGAAAGTGGAAGTGGGACTATCTGAGGAAAAGAAGATTAATGAGGGGGACAAGGAAGGAAAAGGGAGATTATGTGGAACTAATGTGGTCACAGTACATAATCTGTTTGAAGGAAAGTATCTTTATTAACACAATCACTGCAAAAAAGTAGAAAAAGACAAGATCTCTTGAGTAAATTAGGAGACTGGGGATTTGGGGGGAGGGTTGAAGGGAGAAGGGAGAGGCAGGGAGGGGAGCAGAGAAAAATGTAGAGCTCAATAAAAATCAATAAAAAATCTCCTATTAATCTTTTTGAATAACTGATGAAAATTTCAAAGAAGTAGCATGATATACTGCCAACACACAGACAGTAGTGTTTATCTAACAAATACTGAGTTTTCTGTAAAGGATCTAAGAAAACATTCCTTCACAGTGGTGAATGAAGAGTAACAAAAACGGAAAAAAAATAAGCCCAACTAAAGCAACAAAAGAGCTGTACCCTGAAAATTACAAGGTACTAACAAAGAAAATGGACATAACAGCAAAAGGTAAAAAGACCTTGCATACTTGTTGGCAGGAAAAAATAATAACACTAAATTTCCAATATTACTGAAACAATCTGCAGATTATATGCAATGTCTAACACATCACTGATGTAATTTTCCAAATGTTATGAAAAATATAATAAGAAAATTCCTAGAGAATCAGTTATATTGAATCTAAGAAAGAATCAAAAATACCACCATATGAAAAAGAAGCAAATCTGGAAGGGTGGAGTCTCAAAGCTGGGTTTCAAATACTCCACAAAGCCTAGGATGAGCCAAGGTAGCATAGAGTTTGGGGACGAGAGGGGGAGATGGGAACTAGAAGGATGGGGGTAAGAAGATATGAGGGGGAGATTGAAAGGGAGTGAAAGGAGGTGAGAGAGGGGAAGGAGAAGGGAGAGAGGGAGAGAAAGAGACCAGTACAATACTGTAGATGTTTTACTTTGATTTCCTGTTACAATGATAAGACTATCTGACCTAACCAAAGCAGAAACTATGGAGGAATATGGCATACTATTTCACAGACAGCTATCTTTCCCACAGGGTTGTATAGCACCCGTCCAGGAATGGCATATCCCACAGTAGGCTAGCCCCTCCCACGTTAATCAATAATCAAGTCAGTTCCTCACAGATTTGTCAAGAAGCCAATCTGATTTAGGCAAAACTTCAAACTGAGACTCCCTCAGATTATTCTCTGTGTCAAAATGATAGCTTTATACAGCTAACTAGGAGAGTATAAATATAGCAACAAACTTATATTTCTATAGCCAGCAGAGTCCCAAGAAGCTGTCAAAAACAAACGACAGACAGGATAATCCCATTAACAAAGGAGGCTGGTAAAACTGGACATCACACACAGAAGACTAAAACTTGAATCCTATTTTCCAACCTGTACAAAACTCACTTAAAGTACACTGAAGACCATATTGTTAGTTCTGAAATTCTGAATTTCTAGAGGAAGTATTTCAAAAATGTGGAAAAGGCAATAGTCTTCTGGATAGAACTCCCAGAGCACCGAAAACAGAAGCCAAACCTGGCATATGGGACTATACCGAATTAAGGAGATGAGTGCATTAAAAGGGGAAATGATCCAGTAAATAAAGAGAAAACCCTCGGGTGAAATAAAATTCTTGCTAGCAATTCCTCTGATCAAGGGCTAATATTTGGAAACAGCCTTTACCGAAAAGTGATCTCTCTTAAAAATTAGCAAATTACCCAAATGAGTCCTTCTCAATTGAAGAAATACAAGTGAACAGTAAACATGTGAGATTATTGTTATCTATTCAGCTATCAGGAAAATGTTTATCAAATTTTAAAGAGATACAACAGAACCGGTGTAGAATGGCTAGTAATAAGGATTTAATAAAAAAGAAAAATAAATAAACACTGGCAAGGATGAAAAAAAAGGAATGGATGCACCTTGTTAGCAATTCCATAAATTAGTGCAGTCATTATGGAAAACAGTATGGTTTCCCCATATACCTGAAAGTAGAACAACTAAATGATCTAACTACCTAACTCCTGGGAATTCATACAACCAAATTTAGTCAGCATATAGAAATGACGTCTGCATAGCAGTTTATTTGGGCATTATTCACAATAGCTAGCTATCCATCTCTAGATGTATAGATGTATAGATTAGGGAATCATGGCATGTATGCATGATAGAGAACTATCAAGCTATGCCCTAGAATAAATCTTACTATTTGTAGCAAAATAGATGTAACTAGAGAACATCATTCAGCAAAATAAATCACATGTACAGCTGCATGAATATCTCATTTTCCTCCAGATATGGGGGAGGAGCAAAAGGAAGCCATAACTGCTTCAAAACAAAACAGTGATTACTATGAACTAGGAAGTGTACCTGGGTAAATTATTGCACAAATGAAACAAAGGTGCACGGATATAACCAATACATGATATATGTGTGCGTGGTGCTAACATGGTGAATCCCACTAATATATGCAGCTGATAAAGTAATAAAATACATATAGCAATAAGCATGATAAAGAGAAAGTCCAAAACATCGACAAACATATCTAGATAGTATATTTATAAGTAACTGTGTTTCATTGAGTTTTATACTTTCCTTCAGTGAGTTATATACACCTTTGAGGGAAAAATAAATCAATCAAAATCCTCAAGAATTTATTTTTATAGTTTTATTTATGAATGCAAATGTGTCTCTGAGTGTAGGTGCCCATGGAGACCCTGGGCACTGGATACTGGATCCCCTGCAGTTGGAGTTACAGGAAGTTGTAAGCCACCTGACACAGATGCTAGGTACAAAACATGGGTCCTCTGGAAGAGCAGTAAGTGCTCTTAGTTGCTAAATTGTCTCTCTAGCCCAAAATTAATCAAAATCTCAATTATTTTGCAAGCTAATGAAATTAAAACAGCAGTGTTTTAAATTCAAATAACGGTGCTCAAAGACTGAAGTTTTATTCCACCTGGTACATTAAACTAAAGTTGAATTAATGATTCCCATAAATAAACACTGAAGATTGTTACCTATCCTAAAAACATTCATCAAATTTGGCAAAGAAAAGATTCATTATTTTCTGTTTAATTAAATAGTTATCCACTCAGAAAACACATGTGTAAGAAACCACAAATTTCCTGAGTTATGGTTTCACTATTGTTCACTATCTTTGTTTTTGTGTTTGTCTTGAAATGAGAAAAACACTTTCCTAGCTCTTTGGATTAATAGCATTTTAAGGAAAGTCCTTTTCTGATGTATTTATTTCTGAGACTTCCTCCAGATGAGCAAGAGAAGACTTAAAATTTAGGTGACTATATATGTATATTTAGAGGAATATATATACATATATATATATACAAAAATATATAAAATATATACACACATTATATATATGTGTCTTTTGAAATGATACAGATTAATAAATAACTTAAGCTCATCTGTTTCCCAAGACCATACATGCTACACATAAAATGGCTTCACTCCATACTTATTTAGGAAAATTTTTCCTCCAGTATGATTTTTTTTTCCTCATAAGACTGTTCCAAATGCTGTGGAGATGACATACTGGCTGACAGGGTTTGCTGAGCAAGTGTAGGACCTGAATCTAAATCCCTCATATTCACAGAAAATAATCTATTCATGGTCATATGCTCTGTAACCTGCTGCCGTTAGGGGGAAAGACAGAAGAATCAGTATTGCTGTAGCTTAGCTAGCCACCAGACCAGCTTGTCTTAACCTTAGAAAAAATTTTTATGTAAAATCTTTACCTTGAGATGGACACCCACCTCTACTTAAACATAAGCAGGAGCCTCAAGATTGGTTACTAACCAATCTTATTAACCTTAAGATCTTTCCACTTGCAATCTGCTAAGCAGAACTGCCCTTGACCATTAACCGCAACTATATTTTCACTTCTATGGCAAAGTAAATTATTTCATACTTTACTGCTGATTTTGTTTCTTCACTGGTAAATCTTACATTTGACATCTTCAAATTCTAATCTTGTACCAGCCAGCTCTATTAGCCTGAGACATCACCGTCTCTTTCTTGAGTCGGGCAACAACCCAGCAGCACAGTCTTGTGTCCCAAGAGGACCCACTTTCAAAGGACTAACCACCACGAAAGTTAGATGTTCAGCATTATTCTCTAAACACAATATAGAAAAAAGAGTTTAGGCCTTGTTCTGCCTTTTCCCTGAATCGTGAATGAAAGGACTTAGTTTTACCTGAATGAAATTATGGTGACTTTGATCTATCATTCAAGGGCTATAAATCTTGAAATTGTCTCTCAATCCTTCTATGGTCTTTTACCAGACCCCTTCTCTGATCTCCTTACCTCGATCAACCACAATGAGATCCGCTCTTTGATGAGGAATAACAGTCTACCCCAACATTTGGATTTTTTTCTTATCCCTGATAACAAATTTCCTGCAAGGTATCTCTGCATAGCAATATTTAAAAGAGCAAGTCTCTCATTTCCTTAAATAACTATTCCCTGTTTGCTTTTTTCCACAATACATTGTACCTATTTTTCTAAGATGCATGTCCTAATACCCAGAATGACCAGAATACCAACTGTTTGCCACATGGCTTTATCCTCAGCAGCAAGCAATATCGAGAACCTGGTAAGAGTATAAAAATTTTCTGTTGACTGAGTTAGATGCACAAATGAGAGAAAATAAAAATGCACTAATTAACACAGAGTATAAACTATTGTAGTAAAATGTACATCATCATAAGTTCAAAAAGTAGAAATGATGTGGAATAATCTTTGCATACACTGTGAGGATGTCTTTGCCAAAGTGATTTCTGGTTGGTATAAGAAAGAGCTAAATGCAGAATAACTAGACAGGAGGAGATAAGGTAGGACTCTGGGCAGAAAGAAAAGGAGATGAGTCTAGTCCTGCGAGGGAACCAGAGGAGATGGAGAGAAAGCAGGACATGCAGAAGCTGAGGTAAGAGCCACAAACTACATAACAGCACATAGTTTAATAGAAATGAATTAATTTAAGTCATAAGAGTTAGTTAGAAACAAACCTAAGCTAAGGTCGAGCTTTCATAATTAATAAGTGTCTGTGTCATGATTTGGGGGCTGGTGGCCCAGGCCCAAGAAAGTCATCTACATAAAAACTAATGTCAACTAACTTGGTAGTTGGATAAATATATCATTCAAATTGCTAACACTTAAGAAATTATGAAGAAAGAAAAACCTAAACTCATTTGACTAAGTGGTTCTAGAAATTTGTTGCAAAAATAAAACATTCACCTGTTTGATGAGCATACAAAAAACCAAAATGTTAAAGTTACTAAATCTAAATGAAAGGAACATATTATTGTGCATGTTAAAGTCAAGAAAGGACACACATACCTCAACTGAAAGCAAGAGCATTATAAAAGAAATCCCATCATGGGAGAAATGTGATAATACAATAAATCAGTTTCTTTAAGAAACATATTCTTACACTTCCATCAAATCTTAGGTAGAATGAGGACATTTATAACATTGTGCATATCTTGTTTTATAAAATAAAATAAGAGCAAAAGTTTTCTTAGAATTGGTCAATTATATATAACAAACTTAAGAAACTTTAAAAAATTGAAAAAGAAACTAAGCCAGCCACAGATCTTCGGGTTGGGTGCCTCTCCAGCCCTGGGAAGAAGCAGTAAGTGGAGTAATTGGGGAACATTGCATTCAAGATCTATTAGACTGAACCTTATTACTATCACAAATTGCTAGTAAATTACCACCACGGACAGTGATGTATCCTTTAGCTCCAAAGCTCAGGGATAGGTACTCTTTTCTGACTACTCTGGGTTTCCCATATGCTTTGATGCTTGGACAAATGAGTCCAGTGAACAAGATCCCCAGGGCTTCAACTTTTCACAAACCGTATGTGAAAGACCTCAGACTTTAATGTCCACACCCCAGTCCACAGATGTCTTGTGATTTTGGTGAAAAACTGGAAAGCCCTGCCTCTTAAATACAGACACTAAAGACTCCTTACTTCCTCTTTGCTCATTCTACTCTCCATGGAATTTATTGGGTCTTCGTGGAATCTTGGTGCTGTTATTGAGAATAGCAATTCTCAACCTGTGTGCCACAACACCTTTGAGGACTGAATGACACTTTCACGGGGGTCACAAATCAGATATGCTGCATATCAGATATTTATAGTATGATTTGTAACAGTAGAAAATTATAGTTATGAAGTAGCAATGAAAATAATTTTATGGTTGGGGTCACCACAGCATTAGAGACTGTACTAAAGGGTCGCAGCATTAAGAAGGTTGAGGACCACTGCGCTACACAATTCAAGTATTATGTGGTAAATACTTATCAGTGAAACACCATTAATATTTTCAAAAAATATTCCTCAATAATAATACAATATAAATTCTGTGTGACTATGTTAATAAAATGAAGATGAGAACAAAAAAGAGAAACAGAGTGAACTGATGGAAAACCTGACTTTTTAATCCATTGTTTCAAAACAACTTGCTCTGCTATATTATCAACGCTTGTTCTGATTTGGAAGAAATGGGCACAGAATGCTGGTCTTGTGTCATATATGTGTGGTAATGTGGGCTCTTCCTATTTCATGGGGTTCCTATCAGTCACCTCTAAAAGCAACAGGAGAGATGTTTTGCCAGAATTAGATAGACAATGTCCTCTAATTTGAACTTTTAACTCTAATATATCTCAGTCTATGAGCTAACAGTGTAGTCATACAACATTTCTTAGTGCCTTATGTAAAGAAAAATCAACAAAAAGTTGTATGTTGACTGTGCAAATGATTCATAATGAAGATAAGTTTAATAAACTGCAAAATATTCTCTGCTAATCCCTAAGACAAATAAGAGGCACCGTGACCTAATCCTATGAGATGCTTTGGAAAAGTGAAGCTGACAGAATTTAGATTATTTGGAGGTGATATGTAATCTTAACATTCTAAGCAACATATCGATTATGCAAAATATATTTAGAAATATAATAATACACTGTGTGATTCTTTGAAATACAAAGACTTAATAATCTCCAGCCCCAGCAACAATAGAAGTACTTTGCTTAACAGAAAGATAAGAAGACCTCCAGAAATTTCCCTGCTGCAGCTGCCTCTCTGGATGCAGATATAATTTGCTATGTACTCTTTTAATTGAAAAGAGATAAAGTGGGCTTTGAAGTAATTAGTTTCTCTGTATTATCATAATCAACAAAGTATATTTTAAAGTCTTAAAGTAAAAAAGAGATTTTGTAGGGTGAAAGGATATAGTATTGATTCCCAGCGGAATTGTTGGCTCTGGGAAGAAATAATTCAGACTTGAGTAGCTGGAAATAGATTTACAAAGATGAATGCCTTTCATTTTGTATACCATTTTGCTTAGTCTCATCAAGCACAAGAGATAACAGGCTTGTGTTCTCACAACAGGGAGGCACCAGGTGACCCTTCAGTTGTCTTTCAGGGACCCTGGGCTCTGCTAATCACTCTTTTTTTTCTTTTTTTATTATTATCAAAAATTTCCATCTCCTCCCCTCCTCCCAAT
>LOEQ01002837.1:111159-152664 GCA_001685075.1 Bramus lutescens | reverse complement strand
AGAGAGAGAGAGAGAGAGAGAGAGAGAGAGAGAGAGAGAGGGAGAGGGAGAGGGGGAGAGTTCGTGTGTACATGTGTGGTGTATGTGAGTGAACATGTCTGTGTGAGAGAGATGGGGAAAGAGGGAGGGAGAGAGTGCTGTGTGTGCATGTGTGTGTGTGTGTGCAGGTATCTGGGCATATGCAAGTGTGTTGTCTGTGTGTGTAAGGAAAATGAACTAGCATCTCTAAACTGAATATGGCCATACCAAAAAAATTGGAACATGAAATTAATTACAAGGAGTATGAAAAAAGTAGTTATTTAGCATTCTATTTTGTTTAGTTTAAAGGAAAAATAATTTAGTGTATTTTGTAACAAAATGCAAGTCAAATGACTGCACCTGACTCAAGGACAGACACTGAATGAAGATCTAAAAAACTAAACAGTGTAATTTTTACATACTCATAATCCTAGCTTGTAAAATATTAAAACAATATTTAAAGTTTTTCTTCTAATCTGGAACGTGTAGCTAATGGAACATGAAAGAAACATGATCTTATAGCAGAGCCCATCTCAGACAAGTAGCTTCAATCTTGGAGTCTGTTCAAATGTTTTTCCTGGAACAAGATTTTACATTTGCTGAAATGCGAAGAAGTGCTCTCTTGAGATATTTAATCAGTTCAGAACACTTGGCTAGAGAAAATGATACAGTGACACAGATACAGATTTGACCTGTTCTCTCTCTCTCTCTCTCTCTCTCTCTCTCTCTCTCTCGTGTGCATGTGTGTGTATTAACACATGCAGTAGCACACTAACCACCCCATGTGCCAGGGAGCCCAGAGGGAAGTCAAAGGACAATTTTTCAAGAGTCAGTTTTCTCCTTCCCCCATATAGGGTTTGAGGACTGAACTCAAGTTTACAGAAGTGTCAGTGAATTTGTCTGTCTACTAAGCAACCTTGGTGATCAAAAGATTAGATTTCAAATTAAGTATCAAATAAAAGATTTTTCTTGTATCAAATACAAGAAAAAATATATAGAGAAGAAAATTACTTTTTTAAACTTAATTTTTTTTCTTTGTGTCTTTCATATCATGCCTCCCTAACCTGCCCATTCCTTCAAACTCCCAAAAAATAAAACAATAAATAATTTAAGAGAAAAAAAGGAAAAAGTGAAGAAAGGGAATATCTAGTCATGGAAACTGCAGTGTGACACAGTGAATCATATAGTAAACTCCTTTATCCATTCATTTTTACATGCACACTATCACTGTAAAGAATCATTGGTCTGATTCTAGGACGCTGATCTCTGTTACACATTTGACTCTGGGCCCTCACGTGGACTCTTCCTGGACATCCTGCTTCTGACCTGTGTCATGGAGAACCTGCAGCCTTGGATCCTCAGGATTGACCCCCAACACACACATACACACAATACATACTGTGGGTTTTCCAGCAGACCTCAGATGGGTGGATATTGGGGTGGGTCAACGCATAGCCCTGGTTCTAGGCCTGGATAGTTGCAGGGTTGGCCCAGCTCTCCTCTGTCTTCACCACCAGGGAGAGTTCTCCAGCACTGCCCTGGTTAGTTCACCCCTTGCAGTGATGACCAAGAGGCGGGGCCAATTCTCCAGTTTTCGTGTCTGTGTCCTTGGGGTCAGTTCTCCCACAGCTACACCTTCTAAGCCAGCTCTATTATGTTCCCAGGCAAGTTGCTGCAGCTGATGAGGGGTAGGCACAGCTCTCCTCCTCCTATGACCTCAGAGCTCTCCTCCTCCTATGGCCTCAGGTGTTGTTGGGGGAGGGGTATATCTCTGTCCTACCCATGTTGCCAAATAACAGATGAGTTATGCGGACAGCTCTCCCATGCTCGCAATATCGGGGCTGTCTCACCAACACCTCGCCAACAGGATCAGTTCAACTGTGCTGCCCAGGTGAGGTGCAGGGTTCATTTTCTTGATTCCCCACTACTCATTTGTCATGTGGTTGTGGGAGAGATGACCCCCCTTACCATTTGCTCCTCACTGCTTACAACAGACAACGGAGCTGACCCTCCCTTTACCATCTGTGACCATTAGGAAAGCAGCCCTGTTCCTCACCTGGGCAATATAGTAGAGCTGACCCTATTGGTAGAGACTCTGATGAGATAGCCCTGAGTGTGTGTTAGAAGGATAACTGACCACACCTCCATCATCTGCAGAGGTGAGGGCAAGGGAAAGTTGCCTTCTGCCCTTGCCCCTGCCACCTTTTGTGTGCAAAGGAGCCAATCCTCTCCTAACACAGTAAGCAGGGATGCATGCAAATTGAATGCAAAAGGTCTTTTGATGAAGAACATATTAATTATGCAAATTATACCTATATGAAATTTGAAAACAATTTAAATGAATGACTGAAGGAAAGAAATTCTATTATTTTTTACTAGTCATATTAAAATGAAGATTAAGCTAGCCATGATTTTGGCAGGCTACAGTTATAACACATCAATCAGTAGTTAAAATTCAGAGGCTTTAGTTCTGTCCACCTTCTGCATTGGAGCAGCAAATTTACTTTCTAGTGATAAACTGAGAAGACCTAATCATAAATTATAGGTTCCTTTGGCTGAATAAGAGTGTGATCTTTCCTTTTCAAATTTCACATACAAAATGTTATCTTTTTAATTTTTTAGTTAATGATTCATGATTCTATGAAAGATTTTGACACCAATAAACATTTTGCATTTCCTGGCAAGTGATCAAGTGAAAAAGACTAAAGCACATTTGTGTTTAAATAGTCTAATCAATGAACATACCAAGTTTTTCTTCAAAAAGTCTAACTTCTAAACATTACATCAATGTTAAATGTACTATAGAAATGCCCAAATAATATTTCATGAAGAATTATTATGTGATATAACTCACATTAGTGAATAATCCAACTCCAATGATTGAACAGTAAACTAAAAAGATTAACAAATAAAAATTGTTTTCTCTGCACAAAGTAGTATCATATTTTTCTCAGACAACTCTACCTTTTAAAAATGCCTTATGTTGGCAGCACTGAGTCTTGCAATGCTGACTATAAGGGATTAACTTGGAAGTGACTATTTTTCTTTCCACAGATTGCAAACTCAAGGTTCTTAAGTTTATTTCATTAAGTCAAATATGAGCCTTAGTTAAAAATCAATGGTAATTCAGAATCAAACTCATGCATATGAAATAAAGAATCTAATATGACAAACAGGTGTTATTTTTGTATGCTCCAGTCGCTTAATTAATGTATGTGATAGACTATAGGGAAAGGTCCCTTTCACAGCAGGTAATGGATAAGGAAATAGATGCCAAGGCACCATATGGATCCTCTAGGAGCTAGAGAAAGCCTCATCTCAACTGGTATCCAATTAGATGAGAAACTAACAAGTGAATCAGCAATTTCCTTCATCCAGTGCCATTCTATAGAGCAATACTTTATTTTATCCTATCTATTAATGCTAATAAAGAGGTGATTATTGGATAAGGAAAATTGAAGAAATTTAATATTGAAATGGAAGTCATTATAGCAGATTTTATATGAGGAAATTACAGAAGAGATTTGGGAAATGTTGACAAACTCATTAACCGAATAATTTGGAAAAATAAACTGGTGAAGGTCAGTATTCAAAGCAAGAAAAAGGTCTAATGTGTAGTGTGAAAATATTAGCCTTCTAAATTTAAGATAAGGTCTCATAAAATATGTCATTTTGTTCTCTACAAACAAGGAGATGAGGCATCTGTCCTTGTGAGTCATCATCCTGTCCTATTATTCTCCAAGACATTGTAATAGCAGCCTTTGCAAACCTTTCAGGTGTGGAGGTTCCTGTCCTCTGTGTATATAGTTATGGGATCTGTGAAACCAAGTATTTCAATCCTCGAATTCAGCTTCGCCATGTATCTGCTACAGCTTGAAGTACCCCCCACTTCCCAGAGCTCCACTCAGACCCTATGCTTGAGACTGGAGCTTTCTCCATGTTCCTTCCAACCACTCTCTTCTGCACTCCCTACCACCAAATCTGAGCATTTACCTTCATAATAAGGAGCGTAGGGGATCTCTTTAGCTTACTGTGGATTATATTCAAGCACTTTTCATTTCTCCTGCCCCTCCACGGCATCCTTTACAGTCACTTCAATACATAATGACTTGAGAGAACTATGGCCAGAAAAACTACTATAATTTTAATGTTTAACTGAGGATAAGACAGGAAAGGGGAAAATGAAGAAGAGACATAAATGTTCTAAAAACTATATATTTTGCTTAAATATAATAAAAACCCCTACATCCAAAAATCCAGTATGTATTTTTAAATGTAAAATAACATATCAGTGCTAGACTTAGACTTAAAGTTGTGTTCAAAAATATTGGAAAATTGTATGTGACTTTGACATTTGACTACACTGGGATACTGATACTACCTTTCTGCTAGCATGCTTATGTACTATATTGATAAACTACAAATTAGATCTATGAACATAAATGTGGCAAAAATAGTTTGCTTTGTTTTGCTAGGGACAAGAATTCAGAAACAAAGGAACTTAAAATAATAAATTCCAATTGTCTTGAGATATACTCTAATACTCTTGAAATATAAGGTATAAATGATAACAATTGATCTTTTAATGTATTTTTATTACTAATTTGATAGTGACCTAACAATAAGATAATGAAAGAAAATCTCAATTGATTTGGTTCTGGTAGAAAAAAAAAGAAATCTAGGTGAACAAAAACATTCTCTCTCCATTAAACCTCTTTCCCTAAATCATTCCCTTCAAGAAAAAAAAAAACCGTAATTAAAAAAAGAGGTGTGGGAGAAAAGACCAGAGTCATTGTATGCTTTTGTTATTAAACCACAGAACTTCAGTTGTGATATCTTAGAAGCAATCACCCCAAAGTAAGCACTAAAAGGTTCTCAGAGTTCTAGATGCTCTGATAGCTATAAGCCAAGAAACCAAAATGACAAGTAATTGTCATCGTTTCGGGAATGTGAACAGGCTGCAGTTCAAGCTGAGGAATGCATTATTCAGGTCTTAAGTGACTGGAAGTACGGAAACAGCCATTGCTTGTGAGGTAGTTTATGACTGAGGGAGAAATGGAGTAGTGTTTTGGTGTCTCCCTAAGGGGAAAAAGAAGTGACGGCAGCAACAATGTAATTCTGCAATTTAATCGGAGGAGAATGACAAGACATCAAGTGGGGTGGTGAAATAAAAACAGATTTAGAAAGCACCTAGCAGGATCATTAGCAAGACTAAGAGGAGAGAACTCTTCTAACAGCATGGGACAAGGTCAAAAGAAAATACAAGCAGTGTGTGCCCCATACAGTAGCCCTGCATTGGGGTCCAGATCACATGGGCAGCCACTGGTATTCCTATACCCACTCAGCAGTGGGCTGGATAGGCATCACACATTTTTCACGACATAAAGCAATTCCCTTTTCCAGATCTCTATTATTCTTCCGGTAGGCAGTCACGTATTTAAACAAACCATTGCCGGAAAGCCAGCACTGATGGTGATCACACAGAAAATATGCTATTCTCTAGACCAACAGAACTGAAATCATGCTGTTACTAGACGAATATGTTGCAGAGTTTCCTGATATCATTTAAGTGATTCCAATGTGCAGAAAGCGATGGTCAACACAGGTACATGAAAGGACTCTGTTTAGCTTTGACACCATCCACTGCAGATATGTAACGCCTTTGTAGGAATTTCAATTATGTTAGCATGGTGATATGTTGACCTGATAAGCCCCTTATGGAATATTATTTGCAGTATTATGTGCTTTGAAGTCTAGAAATGTGCTGAACTATTTAGACTGAAAATTATCCTCCATCAGCTCTTTTATTTTTTCTGTTTTATGTAAATTCATTGTTCAACAAAAGCAACACTCACTCTGATCTGAAGATAAGAGTGATCAAAAATTTAACAGATATGCAAATACTAAGTTAGAAAAGAGAACAAGACAGGATACCAAAACATAACCTATATCTAATACTAAGCTAAATGGCAAAAGAATTGTACACAAATAAAGGTAAGAGATAAGCTCACATTCATATTAATATCCCTAGATTAACATTATCACTAGATTAACAAATCATGTCACTTGGCAAAAAGTCAAAAATGGGGACAAATTTTATCAATTTTAATGGGACATTATTATCATCATAATTTCATTTCAATCCAAAACTCCCATTTTGTATACATACATACCCCAATTTGTCTGCTGAATAGTGAAACATAATATATATGATCAATAATAATTTTAAGTAGTTACTACAGAAAATAGAGTTATTAAATCATTATCATCACTCTGTGCCTTAAATATCACCAATTATCTACCCTTTATAATTATAATTACTTTTCATTCAACAATAGTACAAAATGAAAACATGACACAAATACCTAAAGTCTAAAATAAAGGGTATACAAGAGCTTGGATGCCCAAGTAACATAGTATCAATGTTCATAAAATCAACTAAAGTATTTATACAGAATGGTTATATTCCACATCTTATCATCAAGATAGGTACATAAGCAAATCTTGCTTTAGCTTTTATACTGGCTATTAAAAATATACAAAACTATTGAAGTAATTTCCATTATGCTAGCAAGTTGATGTAGTAAATTACTGAAATTCAGGCTGACCTTGAATTCAAATAGCTGAGGACATCCTAAACTTCTGATCGTCCTGCTGTTCCTCCTCGAGAATACTGGGTTATAGGCATGTGCCACCATGCCCACTTTATGAGGTACTAGGGATCAAGTTCAGGGTTACCTTCTTATGAGGCAAGTACTCCCAACTGAGATGCTGTGAAAATATTTTAAAAAGATAATCTATATAGTTACTCAGACATAAATAATATTAACTAGTTGTTATATGAGGTTGATTGCCATATATGTATGTGTTTGTGTTTGAGTATATTTCTTAACTCCATAAAGTGAAAAATAAACAAAAATCTTTAGGTTATAGAAAAAAATCAAAAATATATTGTTTCCTGTTCCCACTCTCTTGATGGTTTATACAAATGTTTCTATTGTTTCAAACTGCAAATTATGTCCTTTCAATATAGCTCATTCAAAACAAATTCTCAATGGAGAGCATGAGAGCCACAGCATAGCAGATTTCCATTTTTCCCCATTCTAAACGCACTCCTTAAAATGCAAAATGAAATCATTTCAGTCATCTAAAAGTAATGGCACACCTAGTCTCAACATAGGACCCCCATCATGATATTTTATTCGCCATCAAATATAGCCAGTTATGTGTACCTCACTAATATTTCACAGGTGTTTAGCCGTGTGTGGGTAATACCCTACATTTCTCTTCCTATTGTTGGCACTCATAATTCTGTCAACAACAGGGTTCACTAAGAAGCACAGTTAATGTACGAACTGGCTTTTTTATTGCTGAAATTAGGCCTATGTTGAGTAGCACAATACAAGTGAGAAGTATCTAAGAGAGGCAGGTTAATTACAATTATCGGGAGACTCTTAACTCTCCAATTGGGAAGGAGCTTGACAATGTCTTGATGATTCACAAAAACAAAGAATCTTGGTCATCCTGTTACATTTATATGAGTAAAGAAACATGCTGGAAGAGACATTAGAAATTGACTTTATGAAATATGTAGTTTTTGGATCATTTTTAATGTTAATCATTACAGGGCTCAAGTTTAGACATGAAAGTCAAGTGGACTGAGGTCAAATCAAAAAAGTCATATAGTGTATTATTTAGGTTGCCATTTGAAAATAACAAACAATTATTAATATCTGTGTTATTCTTTGTAATCTATATTTCTTATGAAATCTTGGGATTAAATTGTATATAAATAGCTTTCTTGGTTATTTTTCTTCCTTAGAATTTTTAATTAAATAAAGAAGGGCTTAATTACTGAGTACTTAAAAGCAGGGTGAATATCAGTCAATTTCCATATAGATCACATATATGCACATATCTATTGTTTCATCTTGCACTACAATTTCAATTATTTTTTTTACTTAAAACCTGCTAAAGTCTTTCATAAACAGTCTTAAAGTGCTTGATTCTCTTTATCATGCTTGCTTTTGAAAGAGAATTATGATTCTAAATTCTTCATCATTCCATGACACATAACACAGTAATTTGCTTTATATTCGTTTGTTTTAGAAAGTGCTTCTCAAACTCTAGATTGCAACTCCTTTTTGGGCCAAATGACCCTTTCACAGGGAGCACATATCAGCTATCCAGCATATGAAAAATTTGCATTCAGTTCATAACAGTAGCAAAATTACAGTTATGAAATAGCAGCAAAAAATAATTTTATGGCTGGAGATAACCTCAGCATAAGAACTGTATTAAAGGGTCACAGCATTAGGAAGGTAGAGAACCACTTTTATATAGACTTTAGGTAGGAAATGAAAACATTTTCATGAGACCTACCAACTAGAAAATACAATTATATAAAAAGTTAAGCAAATACCCAAGATAAAAAAGAATAAAAGCCATTATTATTTAGTATTGGGAATACTAAAACAGTACACCCACATCTCCCCTAACACAAGGCTTCCCATTTTGAAGTATAGAATTCTTTAGTGAAGTGATTCAATTTAGGGAGCTGGACTGAAAATGAATTATGCCAGTTTACCCTCTGTTTCCTGTTGCTTTCCTGAACTCTCTAGTCCTGCTCCATGTCTAGAGTGACCATCTTATCCCTACCTGCCATCCACTCACCCCAGGTCTCCTGCACTCTGAATCAGTAGATCCAGGCCATGGGAGTCAGCAGAAGGAGCCAGTAGGAGGTAAGGCAGGAGAGGAGACTGCTTCCTCTTCACCCACCACCTTCTTGTTTTGGTGTTCGAGAAGCTGCCATCATCTGTCCAGTCTACTCCAGGTTTCTGGTAATGATGAGTAATGTTGATTCTTCCTCTGCATTTCAGCCTTGTAATGGTTTCCAGCTGTTTCTAATCTTTGTCTGTTTCAACATTCCTTGTTGATTCCCTTTAAATAGTCCCTTTGCTAAGATCTCATCAAAATTCTGGCTGAGTGTACCATCTGTTTCCTGCCTAGATCCTGAGCAGCAAATGGAAACTAAAATTGGAGAGTCAAAGGGCAATTTTTTGTCAAATGCCCTTCCAAAGAGACCAACCCTTTATTCCCAAGAGTATGCAAAAGTCACCCAGTTCCTCAGAGCAGTCAGTAGGATCACACTAACATTTTAATTAAAGACTAGGTAAACCTCATTAATTCTCTGAAACAAAGTTCCTCATGTGAGCACTACATGGAGAGGAGAAAGAAATCCAGAGAAATGCTGGGCTTGAAGTTTGCATGTCGAAGGATATTTGCTTTTCAGAAAAATTTTACTTGGTTTATGAAAAGGTTTTCAATAATCATTAGGTGACTATCATACTATCTAACGTTAATTATATATAGGCTCCTATTTTTAAAGTACTCCTTTTATGTACCTAATGACTTTAAAGAGATTTTATTATTAATTTACATCTGTATTTCTTGTTATTAATATCTATATGACATGTCTCTATATATCTATCTTTAGATAGTTGATAGATGACAGGTAAGATAGATAGATAGATAGATAGATAGATAGATAGATAGACAGACAGTCAGATAGATATTATTGATTCTCAAAGGGATAGCAAGTGTGGAAGAGAGCAAGAAGAAGGTAAGTGCAGTACCAGTGATAGAAACGAGGCTCAAAATTGTGTTGCTTATGCTGCACAAGACATTCTAAAATATGAGTTCCAAGTTTTCCATTGCTTCCAATTGTGCAGTCCAACATTGTAGTTGTAAGCCATGTGACATAGTGACATCTAAATTCCTTAAAGTTAGAACTCCAGTTCCTTAGTCACATAAACCCCATTTCATAGGCTAGTAGCTGTCATACTGGACAGTACAAGATATATCTCCTATGACCATGGCAGCAAATGCTATGGGACTGATGTGCATTATTATCATGATTATCACATAGGAGTGTAATTGCATGCTCAGCTTTATGTACTATGATTTAGGATATGAAATAACCTATCCTTCAGATCTTCAACTTGGAAAATAGTTACAATAATTCCCTGTGTAAAATGCATGCTTATGGAGGTAATCGAAAAATGATACAGTTTAGCTTTTTATCACAGAGAACCATGCTTCTCTTTTAAATAATAGTCTACAGGCGAATTGTTTGATTGGGATTAAATATCTTTGCATTTTGGTGCTTTCATTTTTGTTTTTCCAGCCTCAACCCAGTCTTAGAGTTATGGTTTAAGATTCATATACCTTTAACAGGACGGAAGAGAGGGCATGTCTTCATCCTAGCATCATCTTTCCATGTCAGCTAGTATCCTGTGGTTGAAAACAACATGGCATGACGATCCCTGACATTCCCATCACAAAGGATGAGGAATTAATTCTTTATATTTTTAATTATATGTAAGTATGTATATTTGTTTTGAGTATATATAAGAGTTGTCTGCATGGGTATCTTCTACCACATGAATGCTTGTTCACCATGCAGACCAGATCAGAATGTCAGATTCCCTGGAACTGGAGGTACAGAATACTATGAACTTCCATATGAGTTCAGGAAATCAAACTTGGGTCCACTTGGAAAGCAGCAGCTGCTCCTAAC
This sequence comes from Bramus lutescens, assembly GCA_001685075.1. Classification (NCBI taxonomy): domain Eukaryota; kingdom Metazoa; phylum Chordata; class Mammalia; order Rodentia; family Cricetidae; genus Bramus; species Bramus lutescens. Next base: position 142,067 of record LOEQ01002837.1, on the reverse strand, counting down.
TCCTAAGCCATCTCTCCAGCCTCACAAAACTTAATTTTTAGGTGGTTTGTCATTGAACAAGATCAAACTGCTATCATAAATGAAGAGGAGAGAAAAATATTGAAAAAAGCTTCTAGTTACTTTTTCTATAGGGATGGGTTCTATACTTGAATTTTCTTTTTGAGCAATTAATTTTCGTCCTTATGGTATATAGCATTGGAGATCATTTATATTATTTAAATAAATAAGCATTTAGAATTAAGAGAACTACAATGGCTGCCTTGGAATCTGTAGATGTTTGGGGATTTTTTGGATTTAGTCACATGACATATCTAACAAGAACAGTATGATCTTAGGAAATACTTAGCATAGAGAAATTCAAGTTTCAATTTGGAACTTTGCTTGAGTGTTAAATTATTTTGCTTATTAAAAATAAAAAGACCATGATGGGAGAGCCATATAAAGAGTTGTCCTAAGTGAGCTCACTCTGGACAAGCATGAGGGGAACCTGCATATGACCAAACTAAAGTCCTCTGAATATGACTGACAGATGTGTTGGGGGCAGTCTTTGCAGCCATTGGCAGTGGGACCAGGATTTAACCTGAGGGACTGAACTGGCTTTTTGGAGCCCATTCTTTTTGTAGGGATCCCTTGCTTAGCCTAAATATAGAGGAGAGGGCCTTAATCCTGCCTAAAAATGATTGTCAGACTTTGCTGACTCCCCATGGGAAGCTTTTACCACTCTGCGGAGTCGATAGGAGTGGAGTGGGAGAAAGGTGGGGGGAGCTGGAGGAGAAAATGGAGTGAGACTGGGGTATGCAGGTAAAATGAGAAAAATAATTTTTAAAAAATAAATAAACTAATGCAATATTTAAAAAAATAAGTTCCTTAGTAAACAGCTTATACCTGACATCATTTCCAAGGAAATTCTGTCAAACTTTAACTTGAATCTAGAATGTTAAAACTGTGATCTAAGCTTGGCAGTGTTGTGAGGTAATGCAGACTAACAGATGCGGCCTAAGAGGAGTCCTGACTCACAGGGCAGCATGCTCCCCTTGTTTCCCTAAAGGAATTATAGGCCCATCCTCTCTCACTTCCCAGCTACAGTTTAAGTGAGGGTTCCCAAGCATAACATACAAAAGTAATAAGGACGTTCAAGCATTCAAGCACGACTAAATCCCTTTTCTTATTTGTTTGGTTTGGTTTGGTTTTAGTTTTTGTTGTTGTTGTTATCTGTTTGTTGGCTTGCTTTTTGTTTTTTTGAGACAAGGTTTCTCTATAACTTTGGAGCCTGTCCTGGAATTAGCTCTAGTAGACCAGGCTGGCATCCAACTCATGAAAATCTGCCTGCCTCTGCCTCCCAAGTTAAAAGAATAAAGGCGTATTTCAACACCACCCGGAGACTAAATCCCTTTTTAAACGTTGTAACAATAAGCAAGAACAAATTCACATAGTAATAAGGTTTTTTCCAATATATTTAAGTATTAAAAGATTATTTGACTTCAGCATATTTCTACAAAGTAATTCATCAACCTGCAATTTAAATGAAAAAACAATCTGTACATATTTCAATAAAATAAGCCAAGGAAAGATTCTGAGAACACGACTGACTGCCACTAGCAATGCGTTCCTGTTTCTCTATACCTGTGAGCTTTTAATCTGAGTCAGTTGTTCCTAGGCATCTACTAACTGAGGATTGCCCTGTATAGATATATTCTCTAACATATTTTACAATGTCCTCCTTGGTATATCTATAGATCTAAGTTAGCTAGATATGAACACAGAAACGTCAGATGACAATTGAAGAAATAAATTAATTTCACTATGGAAAAATGTTGTTTTCCTTTTAGGCATGTGGTTGTCAAAAAGTATGTGAGGACCTTTCTGCTTTGTTTTGCTCATTGGTGTGACTCATTTAGCATTGCCTACAAAGAACAGCTTTAAATATGAGAAAGAGTCTTCAAGGAAAGTCCTGTTGTGCTTGTTTAAAGAAACAGATAAGAACCATTGGTACTTAACAGAATTTATTTGCGTATAAACAATTAAGGTGCTAGAGTTTTCCAATCTGCCATTCTCACATGAATAGCAACCGCTCACTCTGTGATTTTATTTATGATTTCTTGGTACCTGTAGGATATGCATTGTCATGATGCATCATAAAGTATTAACTTGGAAAAATCTGGAAGAAGGCAGAAAGAAGAAAGAAGCCCCAGGTGATGTAGTAATGTTTATCCACCACAACAGACCCCCTTTACCATCTACACCCTAGTCACTAGAGTAATCATGAGTTATCATGAATCCATGAATTGATCTCTCAGAGAATGGTTGGCAGCACAGCACAAAAGAGAGAATATTGTAATAATTGGTGATTAAAAGAGGCTTAAGGAGTTGCTATTGTTTTTCATTAATTTAAACCAATAGGTATTCTTACAGGACATTTTTCTGTATAGGAGGTCTATACAGAAGACATTCTTGGTTGCAGGGAAAAGGAAATTAACTTGCATTTGAAAAGAAAGTCAATATTGTGAGAGAGCAGCTAGAACTAAGTGCAAAAATTTGATGAGGGCCTAAGCAAGGACTTTTATTTGTTTATTAGATTAATAGGCTTAGTTCACAAAGGCAAGCACCATTTACCATAGGACTCATGACTTGTTGAGAGAATGGTTTTCCCCCCCAAAAAAAGCCTCCTTCAAACTTTATATTCTCATGTTTTGAAGGGAAATCTTTCTTTGAAAATGATTCACTTACACCCACATCATCAAAGCTAAAGCTTTCATTACAGACTTGTAACTGTGCAGTTCTCTTGTTAGAATGCTTCAGGAGGACCTCATGAGCTTTCCACAGTGAAACCTCTTAATGTCTTCAGGATGGTCTTCCGTTCATCTCCAGCTTGCCTTTCACTGGCCTCCTGTGCCCCACCTACTTGGCATTCAGGTTCATGACAACCTAGTTTCAAAGATCTACCAGCTCACCTACAAACCTATCTTCATTCCCTGACCCTCTTCCCAAACATGGAAGCATCACAAGGGATCTTCACACCCAACTCTACACAAACCAAGCCCGTTTACCTGGTGTCTATTTGAAATCCCATCTGTATACTCATTGTCTACTCACACCATCATATCACCAGAAGGAAAGTTCTTTCTCCTTTGCTTATTTATTCCTTTGCTTCAGCCAGTTAAGGCCACAAGTAACTCCAACTTCAGAGTATCCTCACCTTCCGAGAAAAGACCCTATGTTAGTATAATGAAAGGACAATTATCTCCCTTCAATCAACTATTCATTAACTCACCAAGTATGTCCTGTATTAGGCTTCTAGTCTGGATTACTACCAGACTCAGAAAAGACAGGGTAAGTAAGATGGAGCATCTGCTTTAAACTAATAGCATAATCAGAAAACAAGACAAAGATTAGAAACTGGTTATAGTAAGACTACAAACCATGAGTCCCAAACTAGTCTCAAACTTTATAATCCTTTTAGCATGAAAAACTGTACAAATTTTGGCCAGTATTATTCAGATAATTTGCAGAGAGCTTCAAAGTCATCACTGTCCTTACATAGAAAATTATTTTAAAAGTGTGTATTTGTGTATATGTGTGTGAGAGAGAAAGAGAGAGAGAGATTAGTTTTATAGTAATCAAATATTTTTGTTTTTAACACAGAAAACTATCAAAAGGATTGACAATTTTGAAGTTTTATTCAGTAACAATAGCATTAAAAAGAGTGCTTAAGAAATCAATTTGTAGCATCTAATGACTAGGATTCTTTAATTCAACAGCAGTTGGAAAATGTGTGCAGTTACATATATATATATGTGTGTGTGTGTCTGTGCAGTTATATATATGTGTGTGTGTGCAGTTATATATATATATATGTCAAGTCTTTTTTAATTTTTCAATTTACTTTTCTCTCATATATAACTTCCTTAAAGAAGTTTCCCCTCACTTTTCTCATCCCAATATCTTTTCCTCCACCTCCCCTATCCCTAAGATCCTCTCCTCCTCTGTTTCCCTTTAGAAAAGAGCAGGCCTCATAAGGGTATCAACTGAACATGGCTTAACAAGTAACACTAAGTCTAGGCACAAATCTTCATTTCAGTGCTGAACAAGGCAATGAAGTAGGAGGAAAAAGGGTTTCAAGAGCAGATAAAAGAGTTAGAGACACCCCTACTCCCACTGTTAGGATCCCTAGAAGAATATCAAGCTATACAACCATAACATATATGTAGAGAACCAAGCTCAGACCCAGAAAGGCTTCCCTAATTATCATTTCAGTCTCTGTGAGCCCTTATGGGCCCTGCTAAGTTGATTCTGTGAGCCATGTTCTTGTGGTGTCCTCAACCCCTCTGACTCCTTCCTCTTCCCACTTCCATGGGATTCCCTGAGATCCACCAAATGTTTAGCTGTGGGTTTCTACATCTGTTCCCATCAGTTGCTGGATTAAGTCTCTCTGATGATGATTGCGTTAGTCTCTGGTCTTTGAGTATAGCAGAATATCGCTAGGAATCATTTTATTGACTCTTTTTCTCCAATAGCATTTGACTGTATCCCAGGTTATCCAGTCTCTGGTTTCTGGGCAGGCTGGTAGTTTCAGGCATGGGTTCCTTCTTATGGCATGGGCCTCAAGCTGGACCAGTAATTGCTTAGCCACTCCCACAAGTTCTGTACCACTTTTATCCCAGAACATCTTGCAAGCAGGACAAATTGTACTTTGAAGGTTTTGTGGCTGGGTTCATGTCCCAGTCCCACCACTGGAAGCCTTGCCTGGTTAGAGGAGGTTGCTAGTTAAGGTTCTGTATCCCCCATTACTTTGCTGGGTCATTCTCAGAGATTCCAGAGAGATTCCAGTGCACTAGGTTTCCACAAGTCTTATGTGATTTGAAAATAGTTTTCCTCCAAGAGTATAGTATGTATGGATTTAGTCTACTGATCTAATCTGATTCCTATTTTATTATTCATTTTAGTGTTATTTTATTTAACTCAAGAATAAAATTAAAACTTCCATATGTACTTCAATATAACAATAATTATACCAAGTCAAATATTTTAATTATACAGTGAGTGTAAGAATAATAATTTATAATTTATGAATTTATTGGTCCAGGATAATTATGGCCGCAAAACTCATCCATTATATTCTGTACCTTTAAGAAACAAGCTCCATCCACTCCCAGTTTTGCTCTCTCTTCTAAAGAGGTAGATGTCCATCTCTCTCTTCCCCTACCTTCTCTCTCTTCCTCTTTCTCTTCCCCCTACCCTCCCAATAAACTCCATAACCCCCAAACTCATCCTTTGAACTATAAAAATATAAATTTAAATAAATTAACTGTGCAAACATGAGAAAATAAAAAAATATGATCTAGTGCATAATGAATTTCATTTCATCTCCAAAAGAAAATGTTTGGTGCTCATTTCATATTCTCAAGAACACCTAACCCAGGCAGGTAAACTAAGGATAACAAATGATATGGAAAATATGTTTGACCAAGTTGAATGTCACTACTTAAGGGATTTGAACTCAGCTATAAACTTGAAAATGTAAATTATATTTAACCTTGAAAGCAACTTCAGTTAAGGTATTTGATGTTTAAAAAAAACATTAGTATTTTTAAGCCATAGATGCTAGAATTCAAACTTTCACTAGACAGTGTTTCTGTGAATTTACTTTTATCATCAAACTATCTAACTGACCATCATATGAAAGTAGGGTACTTGTGATTTAAAGGAAACAGATAACCCAGAATGCAAAATCGTCATATTTAGAAAGGGCCTAATAGGATTGTTATGTATAGAAAGTGATGTTTCTGTACAAAGAATATCTTTAGAATAACAGTACTTGAAAAACATCATTGTATTTGCAAATAGGACTAGATCCTTTCTAAAATTTATGACAGCATCAAAATTATTCATTTAATTATACAAAATGACTATAAAATAATAAAGGTAAAAACATGACCCAGAGGAAATATTTTTTTTATCTCCCTAGACTCCAAGACTGATGTTTAAGTGCACATTTGCTAAGTGTAAAGTTCAGTTTGAGTTAGAGAGAGCCTTGGATGGACAAATTGGCACAGTTCGTTCATAAGATAAAATTAGTAAAATTAGCAACAAAGAGTTGTGATGGTCATTAAATAGTTAATGTTTATACAGTATTTAGAATTTTACATAATAGATGTATAATAAAGGAATCTATAAGAGAGGAATTTGATGGAAGTGTCTATTATTATATTACTCTGGTCTTTGATATGCCATCATAACCTCCCCTCCAAAGCAGAGCAAGTTTAAAGTAATATTGTCTCACATAATAATTCTCTGTAAAAGCTGCTCCCAAATCCCTTTACTCATATAGATAGTTGCCTTGGAGACATCCTCTCATACCTTTTTTTAGTCAAAGTTTCTGAAGGTGAGAGGAATACAACTTTAATACTTTAAAATCATGTTTTGGTAAACAACGTGAGAAGAAGATTGAAAGTGAATACTAATTGATCTTTGAATATATCTTAATGCTAAGTCAACTTTGGAAATCCTGGCATGTTTCAGTAAACCTAATATGCTAGAGAGATATCTAGAAAAAAAGATTGGCACCATTCCATTTACTTATCTTCAAGTCATCGTGACTAAGCATCTATAGAAAATTTTCCTCCCTCACTCTATTTTGCAACATTGAAATTTGAATCTCCATATTTTTTTCAGTATTTGGAAATCCACATTTCAGAATCAATGCTTAATGGTTACTGGCACTGCTGCTCAGCAAATCAACAGATTGAATACAAAATAAATCAGCCACACAACCAGGAAGTTCCATGACGCTCTCTTATTTGGGACTTCTGCAGTTTCTAAAATTATCAGTTCTATTCAAATCTTCTGCTCTCTTGCAGTTAACTTCAGAGAGATTTTTGAGCTGCTTTGAGGAAATTCTGCTCGTTTTTGTATCCTTGTAGTCTGTCATTCCAAAAAAAATAAAAATAGGCTGAACTGCTTTGCTTTGTTTTTCAGAAGTAAATATGCAGAGGGAAATAAAGGACTTTCCAAAGGTGTACTAAAATAAAATCCCTACATAAATAGATTCGCACCAAGAACATGTTTTATGTGCTGATAGAACTGGGACTCTTTGCTACTAATGAAGCTTATTTAATCTCATCCACTGAGTCCTGTTCCTTTAAACAGTGTGCATTGAATGTGACAGTGGAAATGGGCGATATGGCTGTCTGAAGCTTAAACAGGCCCCCAACAGTGCTTGGTGGGAGAAGCTGATTTCCCACATGTAAATCTCCCTGCATTCAATGGTATGGTACATTTGAAGACTCAATTTCCCTTGGAAACTAGGAGTAGACATTAGGACAGCTTTCACAAAGGCCACTTAATAAAAGCATGAGTTGTCAGAAACATGGAAGAGGGTTTAACTTTGCACTGAAAAGAGTTTTGTCAAGGAAAGAACAGAACAGTGAACTATGTAGGTTCAAGATAGTCCTAACAATATTTCACAAGCATCACTGTGCACATTGTTAACAACTGGGGCTGATTTCCTATTTGTTTGAACATCTACTGAGTATTGTCTGTGTGCCAAGAACTATTTTAAGCATTTACTGTATAAAGTCATTAATTCTTATAAAAAAGAACTTACACGGTAAGATTTCTGGAATGGTACTTTGCAGATGGCAAAAAATAATCATCAAAGAAAAGAGAAAGGAAAAACCACGTGTTTCATATTACAGTTATTTCTGTTGTGCCCTCAAGCAGCAAACAAACAAGCTGAGAACTTGAACTCAGATTCTCTGCTCATGGTGCCACATTCCTGTAGCTCACATTCTTAAACTCATTGATAAAACATCTCCGTAATCCTATCTCTGGCCGAGATTTTGACAGCTAGTAATGCCCTGTGAAAGTCTCCAGGAGCAAGTTCATTTAGACAAAAACTTTCTGCTGGTGACAACATGTGACCAATGAAATCTGAAATCTTGCTTAAACAGAGGAAGATCTACTTCATTTAAGGACAAAATATAGGCAGGGCCTGGTGATGCATGTCTTAATCCCAGCATTCAAGAGCAGGAGAAGAGGATCTGTGTGAGCTCCAGGCATGACCAGTTGACATAATATATGCCGGGCCAGTCAAAGCTACATATGAGGCGTTGAATAAAAATAAAAACTTAAAGTAAGCAATTGTTATTTTTCTTCAAATTGTTATTTTCAACATCTCCCCATGGTAGCATTATAAAAGGGGGAAAACAGGGCCAAAGTTCTCAGTGGTATTCTTCTAAACAATATTGCTTGGTGGAGTGCATATTCCTCTACTTGTAAAATGAGATGAAACTATTTTCACTTTGCCTACAATAAAATCAGGGCCATTAACATTTAATGTTTTCTGTATTGACCCTTATGGAAAAATATTTTCCTTAAGCAGAGTTTTAAACAAGCATAACTATTTATGCATAAATACTTATCCTTAACAGTCTCTTAGTATTTCATCCCTGAAGGCTACTGTAGGAAGTGTCTACATGTCCCCCCACACCTATCTGAGCATACACACACTGAACTCCCTTTGATGAATTAAACCTATCATGAAAACCAGGTTATCACCAGACTATCATGCAATGCTCTCCTACAAGTGTGACATGGCCATTATCCCTCAGACTGTCAACACCATTGATTGTTACGATTATCTGAGGAAGAACTATACAAAACAGTGTTATTAACTCCCTGTCACAGAGGTGGGAAGGCGCTCATGAGGCCCTGTTCCAAGGTGTTTATGAAAGCTAAAGAGTGTAAGGAGAGGATCTCATAAGGTCGTCCCACTTATATGGTTTAGAAAAGAATAAGGATAGTTAAGAATTGTTGTGGGAGAGAGTTCATGAAACTTGACTGCCTCCAAGATTTATAGACAGCTAACAGCTGTGAGGAAAACTGGAGAATTTTTTCAGTGATATCTATGTCTCTAAGTTTCTCAGTCTCCTCTAAGAAAAACCACTTAAACTCATTGACTTATCAAGTAAGACGTGAGGTGAACTATTTATCAGTTGGCTGTTGGTGACTTATCAGGGAAGAATATACATTTGTTCATCAATCTACAAGAAGCTCCCACAACAAAATGTCAAACCAATGTTTCATTCTATGATGTATACAATAGGTAGAACAATACATCCTCTTCAGCAACATGCCTAACCCTATATCAGATAATCTGCATGTATTCACCTTCCTTGGCAAATCAGTGCACAGTTGGCTCATGTTATTGATGCTCAGACGGGGAGATTATTCAACATAATCCCAGTGGCTCCAAAGTAATAAAAAGAGTTCTTATAAGATAATGAAGAAATTTAGAAGAACACTAGATTCCAAAGGGAGAGAATATAAAGGTGGAAGCAGAGAAGAGAGAGGGAATGAAGAACAGGATATTGATTGATTGATTGATTGATTGATTGACTGACTGACTAACTGATTAAGAGAACACTGTCTTTATTGGATGAGAGGGGCTCAGGAATGCTCAATAGCCTTTAGAGGATGAAAAAGGTGAAGAAGAATGTATTCTCCTTGAGAAAACCAGAAGAAATTTGTAGTCATGGTGAAAATTGATTATAGCCAAGTGAAACCCATTTGGACTTATGACCTGATACTATAAAATAATAAATTGAAAGTGTTTAAGGAATTAACTTTGTGGTATGTTTCAGCCACGGTAAGGAAGTACTATATTTGGAAAATATCTGTAGCTTATGACATAGATTCATAACAAATACAAAGGGTAATTTTAAAAATAACTAATCACTGACTTTAGAACAAATTTCCTCCTATCCTTTCTTACCATCTATGTCAGCCTAATAAACTGCTACTATGCAATGAGATCTATAGAACATGAATCAGCTTTTCATAGCATAGGAACCACAGAACCACAGAGAACATTTATATTCTGAGAAATTGAATAAAACTGCTATCCCCCTCATCACTTTATGGGTACCCATACGTTTTCCCGGGAGACATGTGCCCCTGTCAGTTTACCTATAATCCTGACGATGACACGCAGTATCTGTGATCACTCCTACAATGTCAGGAGATTGATTTCTAATATTTCTTCACCCTCCAACTTCAAAACCCTTTGTGCTGACTGGGGATGCAAAGGAATCTCTTGCCTACAGTCTCAGCCCTTGACGTGCTCACTCTATATCTTTGCGCTGAACCATGCCCCTTTTGTCTACGGCAATCTTCTTTGCTGTTGTGATCGGCTTCCTCTTTGACAATGCTAAAATAAAGCATCATACTTTTACCACCTTGGTGACAAGATTGCAAGCATGATTAGAGCTCAAATCCTGTCAATGTGACAACACAGTTGAAGTTCTTCAATGACACAATTAAACATCTTTCTGAGGAATTATTCTGAAGCCCAAATTCAAGCACAACATTGAACTGATGACTGCAGCTCACTTTTCCCCTCAAAGATTTTAGCACCCCCATGCTGAGGTGAATTTAAAACAAGCCATTTAAAAGTTCTAGTTACCACTATATAATGCAAGCAAATATATTCTTTTACACATTCATGATAGATTTTGAAAATTTAGGCTCACTTTTATTTTCTCAATGCCAGAACTTTAAACTACCCCACTACTGATAGTCTGTTTTAACTTCAACTTATTTTCTTAAGAGTAAATACGTTCAGTTTAAATATATGTTTGAAATTTTCCTAATATATTCATTTAACTCAAGAGATGCCCTCAAATGATAATCAGGTATGTGCAGTAAAGAGCTTTAAAACTACTTTAAAATAACCTATTGCTTAATATTAACCCATTTTAAGTTCTGAAGCTCTAATTGTCACACAACATTATGAAAGTGAATGAAGAAAGCGAATGTGTGTCAAGATTTCCCACCGAGGATGTGCATGTCTTTAGTTGCAATCAGGTTGGAGTACTGTGTACGCGGAAGCTAGACTACACGAAACATCACAAATGAAGCATGGATGCAATACTCTTGGGTCCTGAAATTTCCCAAATATTTTAGATTCAATGTTTTATGGCAAAATAAGTGATAATTGTTCGGTTGACAATAATATACAATGAAGCATCCAAAAACTTAGTAGCCACACCCAACTGAAACTTTATTTTCCCTTAATTGTGTGAGCCACAGGTTGTCTTTCTGCTAGTATTGCTAGGGCTCACTCTGGCAGTTCATCTACCTGACAAATAACACAGGACGATGGACTGGCATTGTCCCTGAATAGCTGCTCCTACATATTAGTGTTAATCCATCTCAGTATGGCTTCCTCTCTCTAGTACAGTGGTGCTCAATCTTCCAAATGCTGCGACCCTTTCATATAGCTTTTTCTTCTTGTTGTGCTGACCCCAAGCATAAAATTATTTCATTGCTATTTCATAACTGTAATTTTGCTACTTTTACGAATCATAATTCAATGTCTGATATGCTCCCTTGAAGGATTACGACCCATAGGTTAAGGACCACTGTTCTAGTAGAATAAAGAAGGTCTTTCCATAATGATGAGACAACAGCTTCTCAACAGCGCAAAGCGCAGCACTTTGAAGTCTCTGTGAACAAACTCAGACTGACTGTATGTTAGTGTAATAATGCTGTAATCTTAGTCAAAGGGAGTCACAAGTCAAGCTATGATTTATGATGGAGGAACTCAAGCTTCTAAGCAGGATGAACTTACCACAGCTACACAAGCTACACAGTGTGTTTCACACATGCAAGGAGATGTTACTTTTGAAAAGTCCTGTTCTGAAAATTACTCTAAGAAAACAGAGAGCAGAGCCCAAATTAAGCATTGTCATGACTCTCTGAATGAACCACTTTAATATTTTCTGCAGATTAGATATGAATACTTCTTTTTAAAGAACAAAATACATATTCTTCCTTCATACAAAGCACCTTTCACTGCAGAATGTGGCAAGGAGAACATTAAATAATTGACAATATTTTTAACACACAATGAAGTACAACATAATATAACTGAAAATAAGAATATGGTATAGAAAAGAATGCTATCTTCCCAGTTAGAAATCTCCCCTGTAAATCACCAAACCTGAAGCAGAAAAAGAATTTATTTTAACACATCAGTTACTTCATAGAGCTTAGTGAGAAGCAGACATACATCAAAACTACAATGGTGCCAACATCCACAGAGTGCCAGGACTCACCTCACCTTACTGCTAGATTCAGAGGCAACTATCTGAACAGAAGAGGGGGGGCACAAAAGTAGCTATTTATGGTGCCTGTATTTTAAACAAGAATAACACAGTAGAACAAGTCAAGTGTCCATTTCAGTTACTTAATCTGTTTTACATAGGAGTTTATAAATATATGTATGTATAAATACTAATATGCATGTATGAATATATTTACATAGATAATGCAGAAATATAATTCTAAATCTGAACACAGACTGAAGAGCTTGAAACCGGAAATGTTTCAGTTTTTTTAAGGTTTTTGCTATGTTTGCATGTGCATAATGAGAAGGCCTTGGGTAAGGACACAAGACAAATCCTGAAATTCGTTCACATTTATTATGCACCTCATACATGTAATATGAAATAATTTTGTGTACTGCATTAAAATGTTAATCACTTTATAAGTACAACCAAGTTTTCATCCATTAAATCATAAGAAAATGTCGCTGTGTTATTATTTTGGTGCTCAAAATATTTAATACATGGAGAATTTCTGAGTTTGAGTATTTTAGGTTAGTATTCAACTTGTAATAATGATGTGTGTCTGTGTTATAGAAAGTTAACTAGAAAATAGCATATATAACACAATTACAAATATTTAAACATAGATTAACATTTAACAGAAAAACTAATCAAACTTAGATCAAAGTTTTAACACTGGAATTTTTTCTTATTTTTCTTTTTTTATATTGAAAATAGATTCTTTTCTCATACATTATTTCCTGATTATAGTTTCCCCTCTCTTTAAACCTCTCAATTCCTCTTCACCTAATCTCCTCTCCAGGTCTACTCCCTTTTTGTCTCTTATTAGAAAAGAACAGGCTTCCATGAAAAAACTACCAAACATGACAAAATAAAATATAATAAGATAAAGCAAATCTACCATATTGAATCATACTGAAGTTGGATATGGCAACTCAAAAGGAAAGGAGTCCCAAGAGCTGGCACAAGAGTCAGAGACTCACTCATTCTCACAGTCAAATTCCCATAAAAATACTAAGCTAATAGCTATAATATATACACAGAGGACTTGGTACAGAGCCATGTAGGCCCTGTGCTTGCTGCTTCAATCTATGTGAGCTCATACGTGCTTTGATTAATTGATTCAGACGGGTGTGTTCTTTTGGAGGGGACAGAGACCTCTGTTTCTCTCTCTCTCTCTCTCTCTCTCTCTCTCTCTCTCTCTCATAATTCTGAGGACTACATGGTGCCACACATGAGCTGTATAATTCTAGGTCCTGGTATCTGACTCCTTCTTCTGGTCTCCATAGGCAACAGACATGCACGTGGTACATAGACATACATGCATCTAAAAGACTAATACAAATAAATATTTTAGGAAGAAAGTTTCTTATACTTTAATGTATACTAAATATACATATTGACTTCCGCAAAGTTTTCTACATTATCAATCCGATGAGATACTGTTAAAAATTGAATGCAGGAATGTTTTTTTTTAAAAATCACGTTAATCTGCTCTTTGTTTAAGCAGTAATATGAAAATAATTTACTGTGTGTTTTATTTTAAAAAGTATTCAAGGGAATGTACAGCAAAAAGAAGCAGAATGAAAATTCTTTAGATGTTACTGATGTGTGATTTAGAAAAACTTTATTTTTTAATTCCATTTTACATTCCAACCACAGTTCTCCCCATCTCCTCCCATCGCCCCTCGCCTCCCCCTAACCCACCTTCCATCCACTTCTCCCAACGGGTAAGGGCTCCCATGGAGAATCAACAAAGTCTGGCACATTAAGTTCAGAAAAAAGGAGCTATCTCAATATGCCTTAATAACAATAATGACAATGATGGTCACATTATTCAATACACCATGAGACATCTATGTCACTATGTTAATTCAGTATAGTTGAGGAGAACAAGATAGAATTTCATTATTAATGTAACATGCAACATGTTATAACTCATGGAGCTTTCTGTCAAGAAATCATCTGAGAGTAATATGTGGATATCAGGAAAAAATTCGTGTTTGTGGGCAATTGACACAATCTGAAATGTACATTTAGTATAATGTAACAAGATACTCATGTTTTCTCCTATGCATTCTAATATCTGAGTTGTCTAAATGTTGCCGCATAAATTCCCTCTGCTAAAACTAGGTACTGATGGTTTTTAGGTTGTTTTTAGAAACCCTGTAATCTAGAAATGTTACTCAAGATTCTTGTACTTTGACAGAACTTGAAGTGATTTTTCTCCTGTATCATTCATTCACTCCTTCATTCATTCCTCATCTCTTCATTAATTTATCAGCTTAAGTGATTTCCACAATATTGTAGCCACAGCATCACTTCTGCTTAATGCGCTTCTTAAATACTTCTATCATTTCAATGATAACAAAAAGCAAAAAAATCTGAAGCTCATTTCACTCTTGCATCGATGCAATTCCCTCAACCATTAAAGTAATTTAATCCCCATTAAATACAGAAGTTATTTCTGTCTAGTGTTTAATTTTTTAATCTTTTAAATTTGTGTAATAAAGTTGAACAACACCATTCCTTATGAGACTGGAATGATCCATGTGTTCTCAAAATCTTTGTCACTCTGAAATACTCTAAAGTCATAACTAATAATGATTTCCAGTCAGCAGGGAAAGCATGGAGGAAATTATGGATTTCACTTGGAATTCAGAAAGCTTGTTAATAGATACTCTTTATAAACAAGAAATGAACCAGCTGGTGCCCCTCTACAGGCAAGAACATACAAATCTAATTTTCTTCTACCTGTCAATAATAGAAAACGGCAGTTATCTCCATGAACTGTCTCCTATGCCACTATTGAAGGATAACGATTAGGGAACCTTGGTTATAACTTATAGAACAAATGGAAATTGTGATTCTTGGTTTAACTAAATGAAAGCTGTAAACTATTGAAAATGCATCCATTTCATCTCTTACCAGCTAACCCACAACATGATGAAACTATAATTCCCAACTAGCACATAAGTAGGAAGCTCTGTGGCAAAGAAGGATAGCACCTTCCTGCTTACATGATATCACTATATTTGTTTTCTCTGATTAAGATAATTATTTAATTAAAAGGGCCAACTGTAGAACTATACATCTCATCAACGTAGGATAAACTATCTGGGTAAATGCATGATGGTTTTTAAGTTCCAGTACCAAATCGTCTGAGGGTATAAACGATGCACTGTGTGTTAGGGGCTGTTAAGGTTCCGGGATTTAAATAAATCAGCTCTTATTCTTGGGTCTAAAGCTTTGACAAATTCAGTTAGAACCTCATTAGAATTCTGCCTGGGCTTCTGCTCTGCAGCTTTCCCCCTCACTCCCTGTAATGACAGAAACCCCCTACAGGGTATCAGAGGGGATCTCGCTGCTTAGCTGTGAGCATGAGAAAGCTGGCAAACAGCTGAGCTTCGGAAAGCCCAACAGCAGACACCATACATTTCCCAGGAGAGTATCAGGGGTGACACAGACAGCCTGATGGTATGATGTGTGAAAAATCCCTGCAAATTCAAGCTGCCCAGTTGCCCCTTCAAACACCTTCCTGGCAGATGTAGTCACTCCTTTCCACCTTGTCAGAGCTCACTCCAATTTGTTAGTGAGCAGAGTGTATCGGAAATGGAAGTTCTCTTTAAAAGTTCACTAAGTAAGGGAACAATCATTATCTTTCAGAAATGAAAAATATGTGCATTTGAGAGAATACACTTAGCTGAGGTGTATATCCAGAACTGGCTAACTCCAAATTCCTCCTGTCAATAACACTCCCCCTCAGACCCACTCTAAACCCACACGTAACAGTTAGGATAGGAATCATAATCAAAATTACAACCTCAATACAAATTTACAGCCTAAATTTGCAAATTTCTAAGTGTGATATTGTAGAAATTTCTAGACAGCATTTTCCTTTGAGTCTGTATTGGCAACAACAAAGTTTGGCATCTCCACTTCCAAAATATTCTCAACTGAATCCACTTCATTAATATGTATAGGGAGGGGGGCTTTGGTGCAGGTATGTTTGGGTGGGTGAATAAATACATGCATATAAACTTACGCGTGGAGACCAGAGGGCTCCTCAAATATCGTTCCTCAGGTGCTTCTCAGAATCTTTATGCTTGATACGAGGTCTCTGATTGGCCTGGAACTTTTGCAAGTAGGCTAGCTGAGCACCCAGCTTCCCATCTCTCTGTCTCTGGGATCACAAATGCACAGAGCCACAACCAGATGTCTACTGTGATGCTGGGGATATAAACACTAGTCCTCAAACTTCTGAGGTAGCATAGCAACAGCATCATTGTACCAGTCCTATGTCCACTTTAAAGGGAATGGAACTATATACCCAACAAACAGCTGTTGGTGATTCAAGATTTCTTCATATTTAATCATCTACAATCACAATTAGTCCTCACAACAACCCAGCGAGTTAGTAGAAAGAGCAGCAGCATTTCAGAAATTTTCTTAGAGAAACCTTACTTGTTTAAAGACACAGAGTTGCAAAACCCAAGTTGGGGGCCAAAACCAAACCTCTGTAAGTCACCTGAGTTCATCTTTTTGGTCCTGTGTCTAGGCCTTCTGCCAGGAGTGATTCAATGGTTCATGAAGGAACTATAGTCGCTTCTTTAGCTCATGAGGAAGATATGTCCAGCCATCGCAGTTATATAAATGATAAAAAACCACATATTGCAGCTCATAAAAATCTGTATTTTTTCTTTTTATTTTTGTTAACGTACTTGAAAATTCAGTTACAGTGGGAACATTTTCCCAGCAGAGACACTGTCATTATTTGTCCCAAAACTTCTCACTTTCTTCATTAGCCAAGAGTTATGTACCAACATATTAAGACAAATGACCCCACTTGCATGCACTATATTCTAAAGGGTTGATTCATAAACGTAGCTACATTATTTCTCTAATAATTAGGGATATTTTCCCCAGCTCAACTATTCTTGATGCCAGTGATGTCCAACTTAACTCCAGAAATATGTCACAACAATATTAAAATACAATATCATCAACCATAACAATGACACAGTCCAAGACCTTGGCTAATTCCTTAAAGTAAAGGAAAATTTCAAATACAAGATTCTTCCATTAATCATTTGCCTACAAAATAGCAATCTTGACTAAAATCTTCCAATAACCTGACATTTTTACATAGTCCTGAGTTCTACGTAATTATATTCTTTAAACATAAAATTAAAATAATTTGAACAAGTTCCCAATGATAACTAATTAGTGCAAAGGCATAGGGCAACTAATAGCTACCTCTACCCTCCCACACACATATCACGAAAAACGATCCTCCTGCCTCTGGCATTCTGCTTCATTTCACTTGCCTGGAACTGTGTTCTCCATCCCATGATCTGAAATAATATTAGTTTACTATAAGTATTTTTATCAAAGTTCAAGCAAATGTATATTGTGAAAATTCCTAGACATTCTTTTGCCTTTTATTTCTGTTATCACAGGGGAAAAGAAAATCTATGGAGAAGAGACTTTTATTTGGCTTCTCAATTATACCAATACTAAGCTTAAGTTTACAAATGCCTTGATGGAACTGTTGTTGTGTGATGTATATTGTTAGTAGTCTCAGAACAAATAAAAAGCATTGGGCTGATGTAAAACAAGAGCTTTGCTTTATAGATTTAACTATAGAGCAAGAAGGACATTGATTCTTCATGCAAATGCCACAGGCTACTTTTACTTAAATTGGTTTTGATTTTGCTAACTCAAGTGATTTTTTTAATAGAGGAATTTGATCTCCATATATGTCATCTAGTTATTTTATTAAGTGATGGAAATAGAAAGAATAAAAGTTGGAATGATTGAGGTGTCAAGGTTCTGTAGAGCAACCACCAGGAAAGTCATAAAATATGTATAATTATGATGAAATATTACATGCAAGGCATGCTTTAGGATCTATAATTTTCATTTTCATCAAAAGAAATATCCAAGAAATCACAATGATTTAAGAACAAGCAAAAGTAGTGTACTATAATTTTTTAATGATATACCATAGAAACAGAATTCAAATGATATTTACTTTATATATGATTTGGGTATCAAAACTTAAGTGTATGTTCTTATTAAAACCCTTTGGCCTTCCACCCTCCCTGTCACTGTTTTTTACCACTAAGTAGTAAATGTGCCACATTTTCTTTATCCATTATTCAGTTCAGGGGCATCTAGTTTGTTTCTAGGTTCTGGCTATTACAAATAATGCTGCTATAAACATAGCTGAACAAAATGCCTTTGTAGTATGATTGAACATCTTTTGAGCATATGCCCAAGAGTGGTATTGCTGGATCCTAAGGTAGGTTGATTCCCAATTTTCTGAGAAACCACCGTACAGATTTCCAAAGTGGTTGTACAAGTTTGCATTCCCACCAGCAGTGGATGAGTGTTCCCTTACTCCACATCCTTTCCAACATAAACTAGCATTGGTATTTTTGATCTTAGCCATTCTGACAGGTGTAAGATGGTATCACAGAATTGTTTTAATTTTCATTTTCCTGGTGGCTAAGGATGTTAAACATTTCCTTAAGTATCTTTTGACCATTTGAGATTCTTCTGTTGAGAATTATCTGTTTAGTCCTGTACCCTATTTTTAATTTGGTTATTTAGAGAGTGAAGGGGAAGTGGAGGGGGAAAGGGGAAGGATGAGGCATCTTGAGAGAATGGGATAGATGAGATGAAGGAAAGACAGAGAGCAAGGAAAGATATATCTTGATTGAGGGAGCCATTATAGTGTTAGCAGAAACTTGGCTCTAGATAAATTTTCAGGAATCCACAAAGATGACCCCAGCTAAGACCGTAAGCCATGGAGGAGAGGGGGGCCCCAATCTTGATTCGCCCTGTAGCCAGACTGTTGAATATCTTTAATTTCACCATGGAATCTTCATCCAGCAACTGATGGAAACAGAGACAGAGACCTACTTCAGAGCACTGGACTGAGCTCCCAAAGTCCAGTTGAAGAGTGGGAGGAATGAGAATATGAGCAAAAAGGTCAAAACCATGATGGGTTCACCCACTGAAACAGTCTACCTGAGTTAGTGGGAGCTCACCAACTCCAGCCAGACTGGGAAGGAACAAGACTAGGACCAAACTAGTCTCTGAATTTGGTTGACTGTTGCATGGCTGGGACAGACTGAGGGACTATTGACAGTGACACCAGGATTTATTCCTACTGCATGTACTGGCTTTGGGGGAACTTATTCTCTTTGGATGTATACCTTGCTCAACCTAGATATACGTGGGAGGGCCTTGGACCTTCCACAAAGTAATATACCTTATCCTCTCTGAGGATTAAATGGGGGTGGAGTGCAAGGCGGAGTGGAGGGAATGGGAGAGGGGGAGGGAGTGGGAACTTGGATTGGTATTTTTTAAAAATCTAATAAATTAAAATATAGAAATAAAAAACCCTTTGGGCCTATAATTAGCTACTATTCATTGAATATATTCCTCATTTTATTTTTGCTTTTTCTTTGTATTTATTATACATAAAGAGGGGAAATAGAGTGACCAGGATTATTAATTTCTCAGATCATAACCACTCAAAGCCACTGTCTATATCACATTTAAACTGCTTGTCTTTATAAACCTATGTCTTTTTTGTTCCTAAAGATTATTTTAGAAAAAAGCTTGAAGAGACTGTAATTCATGGATATAACATTCAAAGTTCACATTGAGGATCCAGAATAGGAACAACAAGAAAAAAGTTTGGAAAGTTAGAAAGTTTACCAGATTAATAATGTCTTATAGTTATATGGACTTCAACTACTAAGTAGAGTTCATAACCTATGAACTTAAAAAGCAAAGGGGAGGCCGGGTGGTGGTGGCGCATGCCTTTAATCCCAGCACCCAGGAGGCAGAGGCAGGCTGATCTCTGTGAGTTCGAGGCCAGCCTGGTCTACAAGAGCTAGTTCCAGGACAGTCTCTAAAGCTACACAGAGAAACCCTGTCTTGAAAAGCCAATAAATAAATAAATAAAAAATAAAAAGCAAAAAGGTTAAATATTTTTCCTACAGAAGATTCAAATAGCAGGCTTTTCAGAATTGAGCTCCACCCCACTGGCTAGCTTGGTTGTAAGCAATAGGAAGGGGATTCTTGGAAGGATGCCAACAGGGGCATCAGCATTTCATAAAAGTGGTGACTGATCCCATTACACTGGAACAGAGGGTCCTTTTAAGAAGAAAAATAAGAATAGGAGGTAGACTGCTTTTACATCAGGGAGAGTCTAATGAGTCACTAAAGAGAATTCTTTCCGATATTAGAGGCCGCTAAGATTTTATTTATGATGGTATAATGAGAGTGGCACTTTAGAAATAAGTATTTGCCTTTGATGTAAGGGAAGAATAGAAATTAGAATGAAAGATAGAAGGAAGATATCACATAATAGGTTTCTGCAATAAGACAATCATCTAATATGAACTTAATAAGGAGCTTAAGAGGACAGATAGAATGAGAGGCTGCCTTTGGGCCTTTAAAATGTGAGAATGTTGAAGCTACTAAACACATTAATCAAGTAGGTAAGTGGTGGGTGGCCTTCATGCACCAGTATGCAGTTTTCTGGTATTTTAAAGTGCATTTTTATATCTCCAATCATCAGTGATGTATATCTATAGTTTGGTGAAGTTTTCTGTTGTTGCTCTTGTTGTGTCTTTACTTAGTATTGGCATTAGCGTAACACTGGTTTCATGGGAGAAGTTCTGGAATATTTTGTCTATTTATATTTTTTCTTTAACTATTTAAAAAAAACTACAAGTTCTATCTGGGTGGGGGTGATTTACACCTTTAATCCCAGCACTCGAGAGGCAGAGGCAGATGTAATCTCTTGTGAGTTTGAAGCCAGCATGGTCTACTGAGCGAGTTCCAAGTCAGCCAGGCTGTTACATAGAAAAACTCTTTCTCGAAAAACCAAAAATAAATAAACAAACAAATGAGTGAATGAATAAATAAATGAATTTTAAAAATAAAATAAGTAAACACTAGTTCTACATCTTCTTTGAAAGGCTGAGGAAACTCTGCTGTGAGGTTACCTGTACCTGGGCTTTTATTTTTGAACTGGAAGGTTTCTTATTGCTATTTCAATCTCCTTACCTATTAAGAGTCTGTCTAGGTTGTTGATCATTGTTTGATCTCACTTTGTTGGTTTTGCTGAATCTAGAAATTCATGTATTTCTTTAAGTTTTCCCAACTTTGTGGAATACAAGTTTTTAAAGCATTTCCCTATAGTAGTTTGAATTTCTTTGGTGTCTGTTGTAATTTTTCCTGTTCATTTCTTAGTCTGTCGTTTGGGATCACCTTTTCTTTCTCTCGGTTAGTTGAGCAATGAGTCTATCTTGTTTATGTTCTCTAAAACTTGCTTCTTATATTCGCTGTTTCTTTGTACTATTTGCTTTGTCTCAGCTTCATTAATTTCTCTTCTGATTTGTATTATTTCTTAAATCTTCTGAATTTAGGTTTGGTTTATTCATATCTTTCCAAATTCTTGAATTACATCTTTAAGTAACTTAGGCTTTTTCTTATTATTAATTATAATTGTTAATTTTTATTATATTGATATAGGTAATAAGAGCTATAAATTTACATTATGTGTTTGTGTGATTTTTAATGTATCCCAAAGGTTTCATTGTGTTTCATTTTCATGTAGGCCCATGATTTTCCTATTTGTTTCTTGACTTCTTTTATGACCCATTCATTATTCAGTAATGAGTTACTGAATCTCAATGACTCATTGCACTTACTGTAGGTTTGTTTGTCTTTGATTTTATGTTTATAGCATAATGGTCAGATAGGATATATGGAATATTTCAATTTTTTTAAATTTGATAAGATTAATTTTGTGACCCTGGATTTGGTCTATTTCATAGACTATTCAAAAGACTGTGTAGTCTTTTGTGTTAGTGTGTAATATTCTATAGATATCCATAAAGTTCATTTGTAGTAGGACACTATTTAATTCTAATTTTCTCTGTTCAAATCTTTGTACCAGCTTACTGAAAAAAAATACGGTACTGAAATTACCTGATATTTTGGAGTTGTTGGAACCTGTGTTAGTAATTCCAACAGTACACTTTTCATGAACATGAGTGTACTAGAGTTTGTTACTCATATGTTTAGCATTGCAAAGTTTTCTTGCATTTGTTTATTCTGTGGAACATTTGTTTAATGATGCAAAGATGTATTGCATTTTTTATGATGCATTTGTTTAACTCTGTGAGGCTGGGTTACTTTGCCTGTCTAAAACATCTGATTGGTCTACAGAAGAGCTGAATGGTCAATAGCAAGGCAGGAAAAAGGATAGGCAGGCTGGCAGTCAGAGAGAATAAATAAAAGAAGAAAAGATCAATGAGCAAGAGTACAAGAAAAGGAGGACATCAGGGGCTGGTCACACAGCCACACAGCCAGTCATGCAGTAAGAGTAAAATCATGATATCCAGAGGTATGAAAAATAAAAAGCTAAGAGGCAAAATGGGATGATTTAAGTTAAGGAAAGCTGACTAGAAACAAGCCAAGCTAAGGCCAGGCATTCATAAGAAATATTAAATCTCCATGTGTGTGATTTACTCAAGAGAGTAAAAGGAACCAACCAATTACAGTAGGAAGTATTGGATGGCTTTAAGGGAGGAAAGGGGAGAAGAAATGCTGTAATTAAATTCTAATCTCACAAAGAAAAGGAAGCGTCCCAAACACTTGCCCAGCTCCCCTTCTGTACGGTGTAGTAAACTAGACAGTCAAAATGGTCATTTTGAAGTCAGAGGGCTTTGCTTAGGGTTTTACACTTCACTATCAATGAGATTTCAATGCTTATCATAATAATAAAATACTTTTATGGAACATAATAAAATTAGTGAAAAAATTAGAGTATCAATCAGTAAAAATTGGCAGAATTGACTACATAAATGCACAATTACTTACAATTTTTGCTAATTTAAAGTTATATAAAGGGAAAAGTTGCCGGGCGCTCATGGCGCAGGCCTTTAATCCCAGCACTCAGGAGGCAGAGGCAGGCTGATCTCTGTGAGTTTGCGGTCAGCCTGGTCTACAAGAGCCAGTTCCAGGACTGGCTCCAAAAACAACACAGAGAAACCCTGCTTCAAAACGGGGAGGAGTTGAATAAATTTAAATGAATAATGTAATTTTATTAAATATATTTTAAACACTGTTTATTTAGAGATAACATATAATTTTGGTTAAATCAATATAGCTCTTAAAGTTCTAATTATATTATTGCAGCAAAAGTAACTCAATGTCTAAAAGTACTTATTAGATAGCTTTTAGAAATTTTGCTTTTTAAGGGATAAACTAAAAATAGAGAGAATACAAATAAAATATTTCCTTTAAGAAATAGCACAAACCCATGTACATATGTTATGGAAAAATTCAGAATTTTCTCCACAGAAACACTTGAATGTATCCAAATAAAATATTTTTTTTCTAATTGTAAAAAATATTTTCTACTAAAAAAATACTTTATTATTTATCATAATACTAAATATATAGCATTCTATTATAATTCCTCCATACTCTGTTATTATTACCTGTCACAGATAAAATACAAATCTCAATTTCTAAGAATTCTTAAGTGTCATATTTCTGCATAAACAAATTTTATACAATACAGAAATGACTCATTTGAATATATAATTAATTTTCAAATGACTACTATAATGGAAAGTGAGAGTAACATAACAATAACCGCATAATTTCTCTATTCTACACTTCTTGTGGAGACAGTGACCCCACAGTTTATAATTACTAGAAGTCTTTACCAGAAGGAGAGGAATATTTTCTAATTTCTCATGCTAGCCAGCATCTATTGACAAAGAAAACTAGTCAAGCATTACAGATTTAGATGTTTTTAACAAAGAAGTAGTGTGCTCCTTTTGTGGAGTCAGCTATAATGTGACTCAGAAGAATCCAGTTTTAAACTCACCTGCTACAAGTGCGTTATTTGGAAAGATGCCCATGTTTAAATTCCTCTGACTTCTGGAAGCTCTACCACATTCACTTTAGTCTTTTCTACTTCCTTTAGTTTCTCCCTGTTGATGATTTCATTCTTATTTGAGAAGTTCACACCTGCATGTAATGTGTTTTCATTAAAATCTACCCCCACTCCATTCCCTTTGATTCCTCCCCTTTTTCTCCTACCACGCTTCCTCTTTCCTAACTTCAATTTCTTTTATCATTTCTTTAAAAAAAAAATAGTCGCTGAGTCCACTTAACGCTGTTATATATGCATGGCTGTATGGCCCTGTACTGGAGCACTGATAGCCTTTCAGAGACTTCATTTTGAAGAAAACTTACCCCACCCCCAGCACCTACTAATTTCCAATAGCTTCTCAGAAAGGAGTGAGTTTCCCTGGGCTCCTCCCCCTTCCAGAATGGAATTGCGGCTGGTTTGATTTCAGGCAGGTCTTCTCCATGCAGTCCTAGCAGTTTTGAGTTCATTCCCAATTTTACATATCAAGTGATACCAGGTGACAAATATATTGTCTACCTTTCAAAGGAAAAAACACTGAAACTGGCATTAAAATCATCCTCGGAGAGTAAATCAAGTGAAGAATTGAACACAAATGCAGTTAGTTCTTTTTCCAATTCTAAAGTAATTATTATAAAACAAATGGGAGTTGTGACTTTCATTTTTTTGGTTTTTTTTATAAAAGGACATGCAAAATAATAGTGTAAAAAACATATAACTTAGCCAAGCTATCTGTTATTTAAATCATTTCAGAAGCTGCTTTACAGGAAATTCCATAATCCCAGTACCATTTCTTTCATTAAATGTTTTGGATGTTAATACTCATTGAGGTTTACTTGACTGTTTTAATTTTATCTCAACCAACTTTAATGTGTCTGTGAGTATAAGTCATTTAAATAATGTCTAGTATATTAGCTAATCAAAATTAAATTTGAAATCCAAAAACTCTGTGCAGCTCCTAATTGCTTCTTAGGTTTTGCCAGAATGTTTTCTCATGCCAGACATGCACATTTTTCTATGCAATCTCACCCTGGTTCCCGACATAGTCAGGAGCTCACATTATAATTTATCTTCCTAAGTCAGGAATACTCCTTGTAGAGGTCATATTTAAGAAACATCAGACATGAATTTTGAACACTTTGACTTCACTTCCCCTTTCCAAGATAATTGCCCATCCAGGCTGCTGAAGGAGCAATTTTAAAGATATAATCTGGTAATCGGTCTTTAGAGATGCTACAAACAAATGAAAACAGCAGACTCAATAAGAAAGGAAGAGCAGGTGTTCCTTCAATTAGAAGGAAAAGAGAAGTTTCAGATAATGAGACTATGATGAAAACTAGTGGAGGATACAACATATGAAACACAATGTGAAGCTTGATTCTCTTCCCACATGCTCATCTGCATGCATCTTTAATTAAATGAGCAAGTTAGTTTGCATCTTTTAACATTCAATCTCAAAACAAGTCCCTCTTTTCATCTTTAAGTAATGACAATATAGATTGCTGAATCTGTAAAACACTATAAGAAATTAGTTTACAAGATTCTTACTTAACTGAAGTGTATTACAGCATCTCATGGCTATCAAAGACACAACAAACATCACCTTTGCTCTTAAAATATTGATATGTGAATGCTATGCTTCTGTATATATGCAAAATTTGTGAAAGTACATCTATATAGATTGTCTGTGTTTTCTTTTACGTTAATATGCACTGATAAGATATCCCCCCAAAAGAAAGTTGATTAATGTTACCCAAAAATAATGTTACCCAAATAAAATAATTATATTCTTGATGAACTATTTATTATAATGACTGCTGTGTTGTTTGATGAGAAGCCTGGATGTCAGATTTCTGAAGCACCTGTACAACTAATTCATCAGGGTGTCCAAGGCCAATGTTGCTGAGACAATTGAGAAGATTGCCATGTTTTGTTTTGTTAAGGAAAATGAAGGCTTTCCTTTCTTTCAAGGAAATAGAAGCTACTGTAGTAGAAATAATAAAGCTTCAATGAGTAATACAAACAGAATTAAAACTTCACGACAGCAAGCTGACTTCTGTACTAAATCCTGACCAGTCTCAGGATACGAAGGCAGATGTCTATCAGTCATTAGACAGCCATGTGTACCCTCACTAGCAAGATATAGGTGAAGCCCATTTTTTAAATGAAAAGTTTTGAGTCATCTCTGTGTAAATTAAAGGAGTGATGGAATAGTACAAACTGTAATCCAGTGATAGAAACATTAATTTTTCTTCTTCCTACTTCAGTGTCATGAAAGTATATTTTTCAGTGCCCTGAGCCTTCCTGCATTATCAGAGCACCTCCTCTGTCCTTGCTAGTTCAGGTAAGATTGGCATGATGTAACAGCAGATGTCAAGAATAGCACATCTACTATACTATGCTTTGCTATTAACTGATTTCATTCTCTATTACTGTGGTTGAAAAAGAGGGCATTTCCACTTTGAAGAAAATGTACTTTTATCTGCTAATTTAGTTTATTCCAAAATCACTTTAAAGCTAAGAATAACAGATAGCACCATATAGATTCTCTAAAAACATACTGAATTTGCAGAAAATTATCAAAAGGATTATATGCATATTCCTGCTCTTAACAACTCACCATTAAAAAATAAATAGAAAAGATTTGGTTGTATTCCTTCAGAATGTCAAATACCTTTAAACAAGTATAAACACAAGATATGCTCACCTTAGTCACAACTGCAGTAGAAACAGTTACCAGCAGCCAGAGTGGCAGACCTGAGAGAAAACAAAACCACACCTTCTTGCTTTGTTTCTTTTCTATCCTGCTATATAATAAAGGTGAAGAAAGATTTTTGGCTACAGTTACAGCTAAATATGGAATCAAGGTAAGAGAAATTGCACAGGAAAGATTCCTACTGGCAAGTCAAACTATTTGGTTGGGGAGAATGGCACAGACTGATTCTGTCAACTTTTCAGACATCATGTCTTGCTTCTGTATTTACATTTTCACAAAATCATCAGGTTAAGAAAACTTGATCCGTGTAGTAGCTGGCATTTTTACTACAAAGTAGATATGGGAATTATCCTAACTAAATTACCATTTATTTTTAAATATCAGTGATAATTTTCATTTGAGTTCCATAACCAAAAGCAGTACTTAGCAATACAAATTCTACCAAGCAGGGAAAGAGACTTGGTTCCTGTCTCAAATCTGACTGGACCAATGAGCAGGACCCACCAGGACCTAGGCCATCTCTTTGAGTTTTTGCTAGTTTGTTTTCAGGAATTATTTTCCACTAAGAGTTTTTAAATATAAGCATACATAGCACAATTTGTCTGCTTTGGCAAACCAAAAGATAAACTTCTCTTACATAATCTCCATAGGCAAAGCAAAGCCATTAGCAAAAGAATTTAAGAAGCAAAGGCTCCATGAATTGCAAAAAGATATATGTACAGCCAACAGACAGAATTAGTTTTAATTTGGTAAATATACACACAACAACTTCCATGATGCTGCAATGGAAGAAACACCTTGGGAGTTAGGCACTGGAAGAAAAGGATGTCAAGATTGTCTTTGGCTACATAGTAAGTTCAAGGTCAGCCTGTCCCAAAAATTCATAAATAAATAAGCAAAATCCCTGAAAAATATAACTCATTTGTCATGCCATATAAAAATATTTTAATACACGCTCCTTTTATGCTCATAGGTCTCTCTTTCTCTATGGGCTGAGAAATTCATTTTTAGTATGCAACCTTTCTTAAGTTCCTTGTGAAAGACATAAAAATTTATAATATTTCCTGCTTTTGGGCTCTTTTCCTCCTATTGGGTTGCCTCTATCTGAGTGAGTGTTTTCGCCTTATCTCATTTGTATCTTGTTTTGTCTTGCTTTGCTGTTAGCTCTTGGAAACCCGCTCTTTTTCAACCAGGAAATTGAGGGAGAGCAGATCTGGGAGAGGGGGGAGATTGGTGGTGGAGAGGGTGGTGGGAGGAGTGGAGGGAAGGGAAACTGTGGTCAGGTTGTGTGTGAGAGAATAACCTATTTTCGATTAAAAAATAAAATATCTCAAAAAACCAACATTTCTAAAAGAATTCATATAAAAATTATTTGAGAGCTATATAAGGTAAAGCAGATTATGTGCCCTATTAAAAATAAATAAAATACCAAATGTGAAACCAGTTGAGCACAAAAGTAGTTAAACTTGGTGAGATGTGAAATTAGATTTTAATGCATGCAAAACACATTCCAATGCATATTTTTAGGTGGAAGCTGATTGACTTTTCTTGGTGTTTAAAATTAAAGCTGCCTTTAGGCAGTTAAGAACCTTTGGAGAGCATTTGATATTGCTAAACTCAAGCACGTAGATTTAGTCCTACCATGGAGCTGTGCAAAGACCAAAGGCTCATCCAGGGACACATTTCAGGGTGGCTATGTGCCAGTTTTGTCCCGCAGA
This sequence comes from Bramus lutescens, assembly GCA_001685075.1. Taxonomy (NCBI): domain Eukaryota; kingdom Metazoa; phylum Chordata; class Mammalia; order Rodentia; family Cricetidae; genus Bramus; species Bramus lutescens. The sequence goes on along the minus strand of LOEQ01002837.1, from coordinate 113,531 downwards.
GCAAGTTCATCCAAATTCTTTTCCTAGGTGAACCCACCTCCATATACTGTGGGAAATGTGTTCACTTTTTCTATACCCCTTTCATGTTTTAGTCATCCTCATTGGCCCTCTTGAACAGTCATTAATGATCATAATGGAATAATAACTAATACATGTTCTGTGCTAAACATGGATGACTATAGTAATAACTATCTTGCTATGGTCCTGTAATCTACATGGAGAAGTTATAGTTGTTAGTCTCAAATTACCTTTGAAGCAAATGACATTTAGAAATGCTAACTATCACATCAAAAGTCAAACAGCTCAAAAGGGGAGTCTGCAATAAACTCCTGTTTATGTAGCTCTACAACTGAGCAAAAATAAAGAAGCCTTATAATTGGAATCTCAAAAGCTGCATTGCTTTTCTCTGTTAGTGGGTAGATTACAGCTCATTTTGCTCTCTCAAGTTCTTTAGGAGTTAAAAGAAGTTTTTAAAACTCACTATGCTGAAATTATACTTTACTCAATAACCACGTATTGAATGCTTTAATACAAGATACTTGTCTAGGTAGGAGAATATCAGCATAATATATAATAGTCATTGCTCACTACTTAAATACATTTTTTCAGTGTTCAACAGTCTATGGATTTTACTCTAAGATCATATGTATGGATTGTTGTCACAATATGTCTTTTTATAAATTTCTCTTTTATGGATTAAGACAGTTTGCTTTGAGCAGTTCTTTAGAGCCACGGAATCATGTAATTTGAAGAAAATACAAACTAACAATCGTGATTATATGACCTAGGTTAAATATATTGTTGAACAGCACAACGCACCAACCCTGACATTTTGTGTATGGAGTTCCAGCTATAGATTCCACTTTCACATGTTATCGTTTATTTTGTATAGTTTACTTGTCCAGAATAATAAATGCCAAATTCAATCATGGTCATCTGGGAAGGACATGCTTTGCTTTTCATGACTCTCAGACTGCGGTGGGATTTAATTTCAGGATGTTGTGTCTTTATTCATCTGACATTGAGTGTCTTATGAAATAGCGACAGTATTATGAGGAACCAGAGTAGGTCACTGATTGATATGAATGCAGAATTGTATCAGCCACATCTAAATGAATGTTGAATGAAACAAGAGGTTCAACTGAGAATAAAACTGTGAAGGACATACAAACTATTTGTATTACATATTTTTATTGATATCATGATGATTTTGTGTAGGCAGAAAACACAGTAAGGTCAGTATTGGAAAGCAACTCTCATCCAATGTAATTAACTCAACAAATATTCATCAAATGCAAACTATTTCAAAGATATTTTAGGTGCCCATGATGAATATTTTTTTAAGTGTAAACTTAATCTAGCCAGGCAGTGTTGGCACACGCCATTAATCCCAGCACTCAGAAGGCAGAGGCAGGCAGATCTATGTGAGCTTGAGGCCAGCCTGGTCTACAAGAGCTAGTTCCAGAACAGGCTCCAAAGCTACAAAGAAACCCTTTCTCAAAAAAAAAAATTCAAGAATAAAATTAATCTAGTATAGTTTGAAAAAGACTATATAAGCAAAAGCTTTTTGTCTGTTAATTGCATGTCTATGCAATATCATTGTAACAATAGATATAGAAAGACCTTAAGATCACTGAAAGACCAAATAACGAGCAAGTGCCTTAAAATATATTAATCAATCAAAATCAGAGAGAAATCACACGACTCAGTATCTAAATGATATGCTAAACCTAGAAGTTTTTGAGAACTTAGCATATGTAAAAGTGGCATTTCCAAAGTAATGAGGGAAGATAAAATGAATCAAATAGAGGAGATGAATTTTATCAAAATATACTATAAGCACATATAGAAACATCATAGTTAAACCCTTTATATAATTAATATATACTTACAAAATAAAATTGGTCCACTTTATAGTTTGTTTAGATAAATTGATACTAATATACATACAGTCCCACTCCAATCTGTCTGCTATCTAGTTCTCTTCCGTTAAGTGTAAGGATGACACATAAAATAGCAAGCATATTTTCCTTACCACTGGTCTTCTACTGGAGTGGCTAACAACAGGAGAGAGAATATAGGGCCATCAGAGCTTCAGATCATAGGAAATAGAATGATTCTATTCCTAAAACTAATCCTCTGGGAAATTTTTATTGTAATAAGTCAAGTTCTAAGAATTTAGTTTCTGTTTTTCTTTGCGTTCACATTCCTATTTAGCTTCTCTTGGATCACAAATTATAGGTTCAATGTCCTTTATATATGGCTAGAATCCACTTATGAGTGAGTACATATCATATTCATCTTTTTGGGTGTGGGTTACCTCACTCAGGAGAGTGTTTTCTATTTCCATCCATTTGCATGCAAAATTCAAG
>LOEQ01002837.1:90489-110202 GCA_001685075.1 Bramus lutescens | reverse complement strand
GGGGAGGGAAATGGGATGAAGGGAGGAGGTGAAAATTTTTAATATAAATAAATAAATAAAATTTTTAAAAAGAATTGGAGATCTAAAGTATATTTTAACATTAGACATGGAAATGCAGAGTTTGGAGTTTGACCCAAAAAATTAGTTTCTGAAATACACAGGCACAACTAGAGTAGAAGGGCTTAGAGAAATGGATAAACATTTTATATAGTAATTGTATTTTCTCCAAAAATTCAAAGTCAATATTTGTGTTTGTATATGTTTGTGTATGTGTGTTTGGGTGTATTTATATATGTGTATGTGCTTTGTGGATTAGTCTGTATGTGAATGTGTATAAATAAATTACAAAAAGAAGCATTATTCTAAGACAGGAAAGCAGTATTTGTGTTTTTTTTTTTAACCAACAATTAAAAGCAGTGATGCCATAAAGAAAAGACAGGTAAAGTTGATCATTGCTGGTGTTCAATTTCAGTTGCAAATGACTAGATCTTAATAAGCATGTAGCATAAGAACCCTCCAATCTAAAATAATTATGGAAATTTGAGTCAATTGGGGAACCTTTTTTTTTGTCTCTGAAGGCAAGATATTATAGAATCCTAACTATACCACCACATGAGTTACTTTCCACTTTATAAACAACGGAGGGTCGACCTTATAATACCTAAAATTCTCGTAGCCTGTGGCTAATATAAAATTGAGTTAAAACGGGATTGCTTGTCTCTAATTTCAGAAAACAGACTCACAGGTTTGGACTCTAGAAAATAATTTCAATGAAGGCCATGTATTACAAAAACAAAACAAAATTCTAAAACTTTGCTATGTAATGGGATTTTGCAATAAGAAAACTCACAGCCAAAAAAAAATTTCTACAATGTCTTGGCGTACAACACTTCATAACTTGGACACGGAAACTCAAAGAGGAAATTTTTCCAACTGCCCCAAAACTTTTTATGCCATCACCCAATGGTAATGAGCTTCAAAAAAGCCTGGATATAAGTAACTAATCATTACTTATTGGCAGTAGGTACTTTGTATGTCTCATTTAACTCATCTGTTGGACCAAGTAACAAGCAAACCAAAGATCAAGCTTAAAAGAGTAATATTCTTTCCTACAATAAAACTCCACTCTTCCACTAATTATTGCCAAAATGTCAACAAAAAATTAACAAATATATTTCATAATTTAAAAAATCAAAAAATAATCCATAAAAAGCAAGAAAATAAACCTAATGGAGAGGTATAGGACAAGTTGGGGGGAAACTGTTCATACTTCAAGAAGACTCAGAACATATAACATTATTGAGTGCATGCTGTTCTTAAAGTCATATTTAACATACCTTAGAAGAATATTTCTTATGTAAAGCTAAAGAGACATCTCAGCATTTACGAGCATTGGTTATTCTTCCAGAGGATCAGGTTTTAATTTCCAGCACCTACATGTGGTTCAAGGTGGATTATAACTCTAATCCCAGAGGAATATGCCACTCTTTTCTGGCCTCCACCATTGTTTAAGGTACATAGTATACAGATATGCATGCAGGCAAAACACCCATACACATTAAAATCATTCTTTAAATGTTTATAAAAATATTATACAGCAGACTCCACCCTCCTTCTCACTCACTCTCCATTCTCGCATTCTGTCTCCCCCAGCTAACCTAAATGTATGGTGCAATGTACAATGTGTAGGAATGCAAAGGAAGAAAAGAATTGTATCTTCCTCAGGTTATTGATCAGTAAGAAGAAAATCCATTGGCAAAGAGCTAGAAACGTGTTCCAGCAAGTGCCTAGGTAGTATTATAAGACAGAGAGAGGAAATTCATGATCAAGAAGAAATAAATTATTTAGTGAAGTTTAGGAGCTCAGGACATCCCGGTGATGCATAATGTCAACATTATGCTGATTCTGCTGTATCATGCTGAAGTGTGGGAATTAAAACAAATTATCAAAAGAGAATAAACGATAAAATTTTCAGAAATGCGTAATAATGTTAACGGTAAGGACCTTGATTATTATGTCTAAAACATAGAAAATCTTCTAAGCAAATTGCCAAGGTTTAGGTCTTTGTGAAGTTTAATGCAAGAATTTCATCAAAACCATAAACAAATATTGATAATCATATTAAAAGAATATGTTGGTTTTTTTTTAAACTTCAATTTAATCAGTCTTGTCAAAGCTGATAATTGGCTGCTGTTAGGACTAGTTTCCAGAGATCATCTTTTCTTCCTTTTATTAAACACCCTCAGGCATTTCCAGAAATGTCTAAATCCTTTTCTAAAAAGACTCAGGGCCAGCCTTTGTGCTCCAATATCTAGTCTGTCCAAACTTATTCTGAGTTAACTCTTTTAAAATTAAAAAGAAGAAAAGACTGTATAAATCTCTTGGCAGGGATTCTGGCCCGGTTCCTTAGAGTAATTTCATTTTACGTACATTCCATTTGCTGCAGTGACCACCAGCACTACAAGAGCTCTACACATGATTCTCGGGAGAGGTTATGACAATGAGGGGCTGTGGAGAAGTCTCATCGGAGACAATGAGAAGTTAAAGGGAGTGTGGAAACACGGAAAACTAGAGGATGGTACCTGATGACACACCTCTGACGGAGTTCTTCTACTGAAAAGGTAGTGAAACATCTAGACAGAACTTTCTAAAAGATTACCGAACTCCGTGGCAGGGACCAAGAAGCTCAAGTGAGAGTTGGAAACTGAGTGTTCCTTCCTGGCTGCTATCACTTTGTAGCCCCCTTCAGTCATCCAAGATTACTTACCAACAGGGTGCAAGGAGGAAGAAACAACTGAGCAAGGACTAACTCCAAGAACACAGAAGTGTTAGAAAACAAACATGGAAGGCTTTTATAAAAGATTCTAAAAATGACAGGTCAGATAGTTAAGAATCCCTATTATTCATACACATTTGAAAATATTCTATCAAACCCTCAATAAGAATTCAATAATGTATATGCCAGAGCTCGAAGACTTATATCCAATAATCTTACAATGGATCACAGGTCTCTTAATGTAAAATTTAGACATTGGATCATTTAAATCAAGAAGGAGGATAGAACAGAAGATTTTGGTGGAATAGGAGCAATGTTTATTCTGTTAGTTTTTGTAGTTACTTAGAATCATTCTCTTTGAGAGAAAATGTAAGCTACAGTAAACATTTGTAATTTTTCACTGACTTTTCAGCTTATTATCTTGCTTGGTTTAAACTCAACTACTATTTGTCAATAACTTAACAAGAAGAAAATGTTCTTTAAATCTTTGAATTCTGATTTTTTTCTGTGTATGCTGGAAAGGAATTTCATAACATTGAAAGGTTACCATTTACAAATTTAGTAAATAGCTTATCTCACTAAGCATAGAAGACAGAAATCTTAGTCTAAACATGTTTTCAGATGATATAATGGCAGAAGTCTATTTATATCAGAGTAAAATACATTACTTCTGTATTATCTATAGAACTTTAACATTCCTGCTTTTCCAATTGTCCTCTCAGAAGTTTCCAAAACCCACTTGAAGTGTATATGAAATGCATTTTAGTCAAAGTAGTCACAACTTGTATTCAAATGTTCGACATTCTGAAGTCAGGTGCCTTGGGAGTGACTTGGAAGTGTATGAAATATACTCTGTTCCATTATCACATGACAAAAATATGTTCAACTGATTCCACTGTGTGTCGCATATTACATAATCATTAAATGCCCATGACTTTTTTCAGGAATGATTTAACGAAAGGCCTTATCATTAAGAGAACAAACATGGAACTGTTCACGCTTTGAACCATGACTCACTCACATACGAACTTGGAAAAAAGTTGATGAGATGAAATAAAACCTAACTGTCTCTGTTGCCTAGAGCAATCAATGGATCAAAACATCAATTTTACAAAGTGGCTTTGACAACAAACAAAATGCTGAGTTAGATGGGCTTATTTAGTTTAACTTCTCATTAAACAATGTCTCCACATCAGATAAAAGTGAGGAGCCTTCTAATTTCATAGATTTGGCAATATGAGCAATTATTCTTCACAAAAGCCAAAATTGAAAGCAATGAAAAGTGTAACAGTGACTAATATCAGAATAAATTTGAATTAAAATGGTCCCAAAATTCAGTGTTAGTGATCACACTGTCAGTCCAAGGACATGCAAGGTTTCACTTTCTTTCAAAGAGGTTCAGAAGTTCCTGAACTATAGCACAGTGAGATCCTGCACGTGGCACACCTGATAGGCACAGCATTCTCATTTAACCTCTGTGACTCCAGTTTGTAGCTTCTGAAAAGTAAGAAAATTCTTTGAGGGCTGAAACCTTTTGTAAGAGATGTATAATACCACCGCATGTTTTATATGACTAAAAACCTTGCACATCACATAGTCACTGCAATTTCAAGTATGTATACATTTGTTTATAGCACTTATTTTTAAAGTATTTACAACTAGAAAAACAATCTGTATTCTGTGCACAATGGTTAGATTGAGATCAAAATAGTTGTTACAGTGGAAACAAAAATAAGCCTTTAGGGTAAATGCAAAAAGTATTAAAGGCAGCTATTAAACACTGTAGTTTTAGGACAAATATCAATTCTTAATATTAAATCCGAAGCAGCTGGTTAGGAGAAGTGAAACTTACTTTGTCTTTAAGACTAGATAAAATATCTCATCCATCTGAGGGAGAGGTAGAACGCTCAAATACAATTTTATAAATTTTGAGGTACACAATCTATTTCCTTGGATTAGCTTTTTCATCAGTTTGAGGTTTTTAAAACACTAGAGATGCACTGAGTAAATGCCGACTCCTAGAATCTCCAAGAGGAAGTATCTTCCCACTAACGACTTTGTTTTCATAGTTCATGTTTCATTAGATCACTCTTGCCCATGGAAGCTGATATTTTTGTTTCTACCCAAGAAAGTTTCAAGGCTGTATTTTATATTAGGTACATAATACCTTTCTTCTGGAAGAGAATGTGAGATTACCAACAAATGTGAAAATTAGAAAATGATTATTTGTGAGCTAGTGTTTGAATATAGATGCACTGAGAAAAGATGAATATAGTACTTTTATGACTTTCATTGTGTTAAGGTTTTCACTTCTAATATTTATCAGCTCTAACCCAGAATGTTTATGGCTGATAACCATTATTAATATCGATGAAGCAAAGACCAAGCAGGGTGCTTGTACAAGGGTAAGAAACATAACGAGTTCTGGTTCCCCATCCTTCTCTGAAGTTCATAACAGCTTCATACTGTGGACTTCTTGACAGGCACAGAGCTGCTTTGAGAAAAGCATCTTCAAAAGGATGCCAACCATGAGCACTGTTGGTGAAAGGAAAGGCATCTAAGAAGTGATGCTCCTTCGACAGAAAATGTGTGGTATGCATTTAGTCAATCTGACCTAGAAATACTCAGACTAAAAATTTTTAGAAAATGCCCTCAGAAAGCATTATTGAATATCAACCAATCTCTCATAATCATAAAAGACATGACTTTCTGAAATAATATGCTACTATGCTTTTATGAGTTTATACATATATGGCTTTTTAAAAATTAGTGAAAATGTTAATAAAAATTATGTCAAGAACTAAAATAAATTTATTTTATAGTCATGTATATAACTATGTTAAATATGAAGAATTTCTATGGAGATCTTTAGCTTCATTGAAAATTAAGTTGTTTTCACAATTCTGCTTTATCATAAATCTAAATACATGATAATTCACATTTGTGTATGTGTATTAATTTTAAGACAAACTGAATGTACGAAAGCCGAGGTAGGAAACCCTTGTTGCAAGTCAAATTCAGTTTATGATCTTTAACAAAATCAAAATTGGTAGTAAGCTGATAGGTAAAATAATAGAGAAAATATATCAATTTATATTATTTATATAGAATCTAATTTTTTACAGTTGTTTAAGGTTATGAAACATTATCTTCTTATTATGTATTATCTATCATTTAAGAAAACTTTTTGAGAATAAGTTTCATGTAGTCTGGCTGTTCTAAAATTTACCGTGTAGATGAGGATGTCTTGACCCTCCCATTCTCCTGCATCTAACTCCCAATGACTAGGCTTATTGGCATTTGCACATACCTAGGCCTCTATCACTTACTCTTGGGCTTCACGACCGCGTGTCAACCTAAATATAATGTAGCCCAAGGATTGGGGATGAACATAACGTTTCTTTTCTAAAGGTATGTAGAGTGAAGAGCTACTCTGTACAACAAAGTAAACACGTTGATTGCAGCTCAAATGTCATTATTCACATTGGAAACAAGAATGTCAGAGAAAATCCTTTACTCTATGAGCAACATTTTGCAAACATCTCTGGAGTTTAAACTACATGCAATAGCATAGATTTCAGAAACAGAAGACGTAGAGCAGTGTCACTAATGCATTTTTCATTAACCATTTGATTCTGAACACTTCATTTTTTGAGCTACAGTTTTAAACCCCAAAATAAGCAGCTGATAGCATATAACCTAGTTTGATGTTCAAATGAAATATTTGAATAATGGAAACAGTTATGTTAAATTTATCAATTTGAAAACAATTTTCTTTGAAGAAGATACAAACATGTCATTTTCAAAAAGCGCAGGTAGCCATAGACTCATAGACCAGAGAATTGAGAGAGCAGATGTCCATGAGGTTTCTACCTTCTGCTTTTCCATCTTCCAGTTCCAGGCAGTGTCTCTTGAGTTGTGACTAATAGCAAGCAGAATAGGTAACAGTCCTAACCAGTGGTAGTTATGATTTATTAATTAAATACCGGAATTATTTTGAATGAACTTTTAAGGAAATATTCAGCCACCGGTAAGAAAGACTAGAACAAGACACTCCAGTGAAACCCAATTCCCAACCCTAGCATTCTCTACCCTACTAAAGCTGAGAACTGTGAAGTCTGTGAGCCCTGCCCGCAGAGCTGCCTCTGGTGTGCGACTGTACCAGGATTTGAACTGTATCTGGTTGTGCAAACAATCATTGTAACCTACACCACAAAACTGAACCAAGCAAAGCTTCCAAGGCAGCTAGATGCAAACTGAGTGCTTGGGGACTTTTGGATATCTCTGGGTTCTAATATTGAGACTGAACAATTCAATTAGCAGCAAAGTCTCTACTTTACGAGATAGTCATTCTTTCTCTGATAGTCATTACCCTGGAAATCAGAGTCTTTGTGAGTAGATATAGAAATATTTTATTTTTAAAGATTTTTTAAAATTTTCATCTTAGCTTAGAAGCATTTTGTGTTACCAGTCTAACACCGCAAATATATGACCATGGCTTATAGTATTTTTATAGCCAACCTACAAAAACTTACTTAGGCGTATATCAAGACAACTCCCAAGGCACATTTTTGCTGTTGATGTGTGTGTGTGTGTGTGTGTGTGTGTGTGTGTGTGTGTGTTTAATACTTAAGAACATGAAGGATTGTGATATTTTTCGGAGGAATATTCATCCTTAAATTTGTCATTTTTTGGTTAGCTTAGAATTCTCTGTTTGCTCTCATTGAAAATATAGGATCTCCCTTTACTCCTAATATTCATCCAAAATGGATACAGCCAAAAACACATATACTAGCAAAATTAGCATATTAAAATCTACCTCTTTTTTAATGAGGTAGCTTTGACTTTGAGACATTTAAAGGCTAAATATAATTTTAAAAACATGGGTAGTGTTTAACTATTAAGCTTATACATTTTTATATATGAACATTTGCCCATCAAATCAGTCAAATTGTAAATGTATATACTTAAAACATCCATAGAGATCTGAAGTAAAGCAAATGCTTATTTTCTTTATTACCTTATATCTGTAAGCCTGCTGAATTGCATTTTAGTTAAAATACCAATACTGTATGAGAAATAAGTAACTAAATATCATATAAAAGGAATGCTCTGAAAATGCACACTGATTTATTGTCTTACAACATTAAGCCATCTTGCAGAGCCATTATTTTGAGTCCATAAATCTTGAAATATTCTTTTTACTACTACTTCAAGTCTTGATGTATCTCTGGTAAAGCCTAGAGATCAGCAAAGCTATAATAGCCAGTAGAAACTTGGGATCTGTGCTTACTAATGACAGCAATTGACAGACAATTCTCAAATTGACTCTGCAATTCTCAACAGCAGTTTCTTCTTAATTCTCTTTCTGTCAATACCAAGTGTGTCTCTTCCTTAAAGTTAAACCATAAATAATGTTTCACTTATATTACCTAAAGTTTATTTCATTTATGTTAACTGATTTCTGGATTTTTTTTTTTAATCAACATTATCATCCTCGAGACTCACACAGTAGAACTGAGTCCCATAGGTTGTCCTCTGACCTCTATTGATAGGAAGGCTGCTTGTTGGTTCCTGGCTGCTCAGCCCTAAAATAATCACATAATAACTATATTATTTAAATCACTGCTTTACCCCATTAGCTCTAGCTTCTTATTGGCTAATTCTTACATCTTAATTTAACCCATCTCCATTAATCTACCAGCAAAGTTTCAACATGTCTGCCTCCAGTGGCAGCCCCATGGCTTCTTCTCACTCTGCCCTCTTTTCTCCCAGCATTCAGCTTAGCTTTCCGCTCCTAGCTCTGTTCCCCTGTAGCTCTGTTATAGGCCTAAAGAAGTTCCTTTATTTATCAGTGGTAATCACAGCATAGAGAGGGAAATCCCACATCATATCTCCACATGTTCACCTTGGAATTCACATGCCATACCTCCTGACACACACACACACACACACACACACACACACACACACGCATATACACAGAATAAATAAGGAATTTAATGACAAAGATTCAAAAGAACAAATAGTAATTCCTAGGCATAACAGAGATGGGAGAATTTCATTTCACTCTTTAATAATCAAACCACTTACTGAATTACCCTATACCTATACTTATTCAGAAATTTCATTTTTGAATTAACAATAACATATATGTGTGTATGTGTGAAATATACATATATCTAACACATGATGTTTTGATGTATGTATACATAGTAAAATAACTAAATCTTAAATAATGAATTACATATATTATATTCTATAAAATATAAACATTAATTTCAAATGTCTCATATAAAATGAGATAAGAAACATGAATTAGCTTGATATTAAACACATAATCTTAAAATGCAGTGTTGTTTCCAATAAAGGCATACAATTACTATTTATTAATTAAAATAATATTAACTTCAAAAGTCAAAGTTAATTGCTACTAAATCTCTGGTTAGTTCTTTTTATCAAAATGTTGAAATCGGATATAAATGAAGAGAAATTACATCTCCTGAAGATGTGAAAGAAGTCAAATAAGCCACTCTTCACATGGATGTTTCCTTATTCTTAACCAAAAAGTGTGAATATCAAAAGCAAGTTGCTAAAAATATGACATGTGTTGGAGAGTACTATTTTTCACTATGGAATGACTAACATAAAAATACCACCTACTTACACTCTTGCAAAGCCTCCTACACTGCAGCAAGCTCCACTTTTCTGGGCTGAGTGTCTTATCGATGAAACAAAAAAATCATTTTTAGAATTCACCTATGTGCCAGCTCTCTTACTTGATGCGATTGTAGACAAATGTACTATGGTATTTGTTACAGACTGCTGCATCTTGGAATGAACCACTTGTTTAAAAGTATGCGAGTTTTTGCTAGGCAATCATTTCCTTCCCATACAGTACTTTCCTAATGGCCTAATTGTATCATTCTGGGAGGGCTTTGCCTTGCCTATATAGGTCAAGTTTCAAGTTCTTAGCTGACGAAACTGTGTTCAATTTAAAGAGATAACATTAAGCAACTGTAACCTATCTTTATTATATTATAAAAACAATTAAATTATCCTTATTAAAAAGTTGGTTTATTCATAGCAGGATAAGCTAAATAGTTTACTATTTTGTTCTTTAAAAAAGAATTTTAAAATAGAAGCACTGTTCTCAGGCTATTCCAAGAGTAGAAAATTTTGTTTTGACTTCTAACCAGTTTTTTTTTTCTTAAAGAGAATTTGAAAACAAATAAGTAAAAGTTTAAATTAAACATCATTGTGAAACTGTACTATAGTCTTAGAGGTTTTAATTTTTCTGATCCTCAAGCAAAAATAAAATTATTGAAGAATAGATTATTAACACTTTAAGGCTTAACTTTTATATGTCACTACAAGAAAATAGGATTTGTCTTGGAAACTCAATGCTCAAATTCTTTACCTTATTCATTATCCTCAGTGTAATAAATTTTAACATGTGCACTCTGGGCATCAGTGGTGCTCTGTTCTGTGATGTAAGATAAGCTGTTTGAGAGGGAGAAACAGTATAGCTCAATAGAAGTCAGAATTAATATTTACATGTCAACTACTCAGAGGCACTCAGTACCCTGAAACTAGAACTATTCCAGGGCTGACAATACTCTTTCTAATATCAATATTTGTTAACTCCCACATTTCCAAAGCAACAGCCCATTTTTTGGTTGTTTGATGTTTCCTCTCCTTTAAAACAAATACTGAGGCAAAATCCATAGCCAAGTTTATATATTCAAAAAGAAACATATCAAAGAGAAAAGAACAAACCACAACACTTCGGCTGGGGACTGGATCCCTTTTCACCACTGGTTTGTTTCATCAGTGACATGTATGTAAAACAGAAGAGGAAAATAATCTTGCCTTCATTAGCAAGCTTTACATGCATAACTTTTGCTCAATTATCTACCAATAAATCCTTTAATGTTCATGTAATATTTATGATAATGATAGCAATGATTTCATATCTAATTATTGAGGCTAATCTTTAGTATTTCAAGTTGGGGCAGAAAACTTTATTTACTTCGCAACATATAGTAAATACCATTGCCCACATTCATAGCACAAATATGTACACATCTGTAGATATTGTTGTCAAATGACATAAAAACAATTTACCCTGAAATAAAGATGATGAGTAACACAATGTCCCTTTCTTAAAACCTGAGCTTGACAGCTGCATCTCATGATCCTGATGATTTAAAAGTGAGCTAGATTAGATTATTATACTATTCCATACATTTGTTTTTTTTTTTTTCTAATCCCTGGAAACATCTTCCGGTACTTTAAAGCTTCCTCAAAACCAAAGTTTATGTAGTTTTGCCTTAGTAAAATTATCACTAGAATGGAGGGGTTAAAAAAGAAAAAGTCAAAAGAGCAAATACTGCTCCCAAATAAGTGTCCTCAGCATTTTCAATCCGTTTCCTCTGCTCATCGCAATGGTGTTTTCTTGTCTAAAGCCATCAAAAAATAACTTGAACCGAAGTAACCAGAGAAACCCAAGTCAGTGGGGGCTCCTGTAAGACAGCGATCCATCCCAACAAGCGATGTCACCACAGACCACATGATTTTCAGAGGTTAAATATTCCAAAGGTAGAGTCAAAAGCTGACAACACAAATTTACTGGATATATCAACTGTTTGCTAGTAAGGCTTGACCCTCATAGAACTATGTCCCTGTTACAACTTCTTAACATCCTCAATGTAACTTTTCTCCTAGCATGCCCCATTTGTCCCCCAGTCGTCATCAATACTCTCTTTGCACCAAAGCCTTCTAGTTCTCTATCAATGGCAATACAGTCTAATACACCGTGGTTATGAGAATCAAAAGCTAGGGTATAGTAAAATTAAACTTAAGTTGTGGTCATTGACTAACGCTGGACAAAAGTTTTCACAATGGGCATGATGTTTTTGTTCCTATTAACAATGTAGTGTCTGTGTGTTCAGAATTCATCATTAGGAACCTAAGGGGTGTTATGGGGAATGAAAGCTCAAATCGTGTAAGAAAATGTTCTCCTCTGTCCCATACCCTGTTGTTAGCAAAAATAAAAATTAAAAATATTGCAATTACCCAGTCCTTTATATCATACACACCACATTCCTGTGTTCTTTTTTTATTTTTATTTTTTTTTTTTTAGTAAAGCCTACTCCCTCTCCTGAAATACAAGGGTGTTTGGGGACTGCAGCAAGTGATCTATTCAAATACAAGGCCATGTGTCCTGTCTTGATAAATACAGAGGTAACAGGACTTTTCCATCCAGGCCAAAGTCTATTGATTGTGACCTTGGCCAAAGCACAGAAACTTGTTTGCCAACTTTAACTAGAACATTAGATCTGCCTCCTGCCCACTTCATGTCCTCCAAGGAACCCAGGAGCTTGGATTGAAGTGTTGTCTAAGATGTCTTCAAACAGCCCAGACTCCCTGGAGCTACATACACAGGCAGTCACCAGAGGGCTCTAGGTTCTACGTTTCTTTCCTCTTGTGGCTTGGGAATCACCAGGAGATATGAGGACCCACTGCAATGCACAAACTTAGTGACTCATAGGGAGAAGGTAGGCTGTAGGGGATTTCCCAGCCCTGAGCCAGCTTCTTTAGCAAACCCATTTCCCTGACTCTTCTTAGCAAACCTCTCTCTACTGGTCAGGTTTCCCCAGCAGGAAGGGATATTGGAAAAGCCCTTACCTGTACTCAAAATCTCTAGCAAAAAAAAAAATGCCCCCAAGAAGAATGGTAGTATACAAAATGCCTGGAGGAAGAGTAGGATGGATAAATACATATGTATGTATGTATGTTTGTATGTATGTATGTATTATGTACATATATAATTATTTAATGCTGAGAATCTCTTCCTTTCAGCCTTATCATCTACAAGTGAGCGGGACATTTAAACTATTTTGCGATTTTTAAAGTTCTTTTTTACACTGGCCATGCAGACAGAGATACCCACCAGCAGAGTGGTAAATTAGTGACCTAAGTGCTTTTGGGCCACTTCAGGGCTGGGAAGAGGAAGGGACAAAAGGACAGGCACCACATGGGGTGCAGCAACAGACCGAAATGGGGATCTCGGACCCGGGAGGCTGGGCGGGGAGGGGCGCCCCGCTTTCTCCAGACTTGCTTCCACAGGCGTCTCCCCTTCCCCAGTTCCTCAGACTTGGCCTGGTTACAGGAGTAGGAGGTCTGTCTGTACAGCTGGTAAAGACAGGCCAGCAGGGGACCCCTAAGTCTCTCCTCTCGCCCTCCCTCTGCAATAATTATCACTCTTCGCGCCCAAGGCAATGACCATCAAGAGAGAAATGGTGGGGGCGGTGGTGGGAGGAAGGGTCTCTGCCTACTGGTGGCCACAAACACCTCTGTGCTGCGAATTTGAGAACGGAAACAGGCTGTTCCGGTGTCGCGCTGGGGCAGGAGTGGGACAGGAGAGCGACGAGAGGGGACCAGAGGCAAAGTGGCCGCGCATCTTGGACAACTTTGCCGGGAAAGCGGGCGACCTCGCTTAGAGATAGGGCGGCCTCCACCTCCGCGGACCACGTCCGGACACCGAGGAGCCTCGGGTCCGGTAGTCCAGATGCCNCAGCACAGCAGCCGCAGGACCACGTACCTTGAGCTCCTGGATGTCCAGGTCCGTGGATCTATCCATGGAGCGAAACTAAAGGAAGTGGAGAGGAACCGGCCAAGTTGCTCCCCGAACCGATCTAGTCTTTTAGTTTCCAGCTGAAACTCAGCTTTATCCTCCTCCAAGCCCTGGCAGCTTCTCTCAAACTCATTCTCCGTAGTCTCGCCGCCTCCACCGGTTAAAAAATAATATAAATAAATAAATACTAATGGTAATTTACTTTGTTTTTACTTCTTCAAAGATTTAGGGACAGGTGATATTTACCGCGGTCCAACACGGCTCAGTCGAATCAGGCAGAGTAGGTTAAAAAAAAATTCCACTCTATTTCAAATTATTTCTTCTTCTGCAATAAGCTTAGAAACCAGTGAGTTGCTGCATCCCAAGAAAAAAAAAGCTGCTTCCCTGGACAGCATCATGCGGCAAAATTCAAGCGAATGTGTTCAAACTGGAGAGAAGAGTATGTGATAAAAGCCTTCCTCCGTCAGGCATTCTCTGCTAGCTAATTTAGCACGCTGTGAGTCCCAGACATTAGCAATCATCAATTTCCCTGGCAAGATAACCGAATCCCCGAAGTCCTGCATAGACTTAAAAAAAAATGTCTTGTAGCTAAGAGGTATTCTCACAGTGGGGAAAAGACATTAACAAAGTCTGAAGGGACCGTTCTCCTTTGAAGGTTATGCTAAAAGAGTTGAGAGAATAGGAGGTGGCTCCCACAGAGAGAAAAGAGGGAAAGAAGAGAGAGGGAGACAACAATTTTCCTCCCGCTTTGCTGTTTTACTGGCCTTCACCACCAGGTGACTGACTTCACTTCTCCCTTCCCACAGCCAACACTAAGGGGATTTCTCTCATCTGTCAAAAAGCAACATTTCCTCTTCAGACAAATACTGTCGCTGGGTCTTAAAGACTGCCCTCTGTCCGGAATCTACTAGGTGACAGGCATTTTAATTCACGTCTGCGCTTCCATCTTCTTGCTCGGAAAAGCACTGGGAGACACAGGCTTGCATGTATCGTTTCCACGCATCCAATTAGATCTCGGCTGTAGCCAATTAGATCTTAGCTGTTTAAATGTCAGGTTGCTTTTGCCTTAAATACTAATTTTTAAATGATGAGAAGTACAATTGCTAAAGATTTCTTTCCACGATTTACCTCCTGGTAATGTAAGTTTTCTGCTGGTTTTTAAAATTAATTCTAACAGGTCAATGCATCGCACTTGTAATCTGTAAATATAGAGGTAGGGGCTACTTGATTTCATTTACATATTATAGTGTAAATACCTTGGTTGATTTTAAGGGATCGAGGCCCCCTTTATTGTGGCATATAAAAATCTCAAACTTAAAAAGAAAGAGCAGTGTAGGTTCTTTTGTTTTGAAAATATATATATCCTTAGAAAAACATTAGATGGGCCTCCATCTACTCTTTGGACTCCCTCTCTAACTTCATTTTTATACTTCTCCATGGCTGAGTTCCAGCCATCTGGTCTACCTCTGCAGGGGTCATTCCCTTTACTTTAAGCTAATCCCTGCTTTTGCGTCCCTGTCAGGACACCTCTTTCCTCCTCTGACTCTGTATGTTTATCATTCTCCTGTTTCAGTCTAATGCCACTTCCTCGAGAAAGATCTTACTGCAGGTAAGTCCCTTGGATCTTCTCTTTGGTAATTGTGTTACAGCGGAACTCCACTTTATCATTATTGCATACCTGCATTGATTATCTGCTTGATTGTGTGACTTCCTCAATAAACTATCTGGTCCTGAGGAATTTCCTGTACCAGGCTGATTCACCAGTACATCGAGAGTCCAGCAGATGGTAAGCAGACAAATGTGCAAGAAGCAGATTAAAAAATATGTGTAAGACAACTTTAAGATTGAAATTCTAATACCTAAAAGAAAAAAATTTCTTCTTCCTCCCCTCATCGAGAGAGAGAGAGAGAGAGAGAGACTCTCTCTCCTCTCTTCCCCCAGCTAGCTCACAGCTAAGCCTGCAGGCTTAACTTTATCACTAGCATGCTGGGTTCCTTACTTTAGCCTATTTCTATTTCACATGTTTATCAAAACCATATTTCTTCTTTGACTTCTGCCTACAGCCTTCAGAGATAACATCAAATACCAAATAGTCCATAATTAGTGGGCTGAACATCAAATCTGAAAATGAATATTACATGTCCTGTTTACATAATTATCTTACATAATATATGATGTTAAAAAATAAAGATGCACATTGCCAGCAAAAGAACTTATATAAAACATAACTCCTTAAAGAGCTGCTTTTCTAGAAAGTATCGGTGATTCAACATAAAAAATGATAATAATTCTTAAGTCAGAACTTTCATATGAAGCACTATTATATCCCCCTATCAAATAGTGTTTAATTTTAGAAAAGAATAAAAAAGATGATGTATATGAATGTATTATCAGACATTAAGATGATTTTTGTAGTTGCAATGGTAATGTGTACCTCAAGGGTGATGATGATTATTGTATTATATATAATATATACTAGAAATTTTATCATTTCATTTTACTATTATGCTTATCAACAAAGATATTTAAATTGCATTTTTAAAAGACATGTATTGTCATAGGTATGTATGTGCATTATGAGCACATATATAATAACTTCATTTTTAGTGAGTTTATAATTCAAAACAATGTATGTATAACACTTGATGTTGGTCCAACCTCCATTTTCATGAGCTACAGAAGCTATTGGTGACCTCTAAATCAACTACATATTGCATCTAATTAAATGTTGATGTAGCCAAATACTACTCACTCTTTAATGGCTAGCATGAATTTCCACATGAACTCACTGGACTCAAACAATGATAGTTGGTTTAAAAAAAAGCTGCAATTTGCTAAGATATATTTATATTACATTTTGAGGCCATCAAGATTTTGTTCCGCTTCATCTGAGCAATAACTAGATGAAGCAACTATCTTAAAACTGAATTGACTTGGCGTTTAAAATCAGGCAAGGCAAGAATAAGGGTGTAAAATAAAAAAGTCATAATTTCTAGATGTCCTAAATCACAACATCAAGAATAAGACAACTCCCCATGATGGTAAAGGAAAGATCACCCTGGCACATAACAAAACATCTAAAGAGCACATCATTCAATTTAGCAAAGATGTGCAATCCAAAAACAAGCTGCACAGTGTGATTACAATACCCAAGAAAGAGGAAGACAGTGTGAAGACATCTGCAGGTCCTGAGAATTTACACTTCAGGTTCACTCATCCATAGACACATTCATCAATGCCACCTTTCAGCCATAGGTTTCAAAGCAGATGTATACCGGCCATCATGAGCATCTTTAAATTACAAAAGTAGGCTACCTGTAAATCAACATGCTTTTTCCAGTCAGCAATATGATTCTTATTCATCTGTGTTGTAAAATCACTTACAGAGTTTTAAATTTTGTAAGACCTTATGCTCCTTTCTTCAAACCCTCTTGCCAAATTTGCAATTTTATGCTTTTATTTGGATGTTCATGCTGCATTACATAGCAAGGCAATATTTTATTTCTGTGTTTTGAAATTATTAAAAAGAGAAGCAATGCATCATGATTTATTAAAATATACTATTAAAAAGCTTGCTTTCACAGCTTCCTCATTTTATGTGTACTGATTAGCACTTTTATTCAAAGTGCTTATTACAGAAGAGATTAGTTTATAATCATGTTTTCCATGATGTTTTCGAAATTATATTATATATATGGTACTAGTTATTTTAACTTTGCATAAGTCACATATATTAATATGAGTATTAAGAAGAAAATAAATTAAGTAAGCTATTGATATTGTGATTTGGATAAAAATTATCCTTCATCAATCCCCCAAAATTAATCAGTTCTAATTATAGCATAGTCATATATTTTAATAGAAAACAATGCTAAAACTAAATTAATTTCTATTAGCCTTCAAGACAGATCTCATGTATATATTCTATTTTTTTCTCTAAAATGAATAAAGAAAATATAATTAGTATCTCAGGTGCAAATAAAAAGCAAAAATAAATGAGAAAGAAAAAATAAAGCAAACGAAAATGTGGGGACAGAGATGATCCAGCTGGAAGGCAAAATAGAGATAGAATGTGCAATTGAAGCTACCAAAATGCTGAGATTGGGAAAATGTGTCTTTCCTTTTATATTGACAAAGGTGTCTTTGCAATGATTATAGTCAACTGTTCAACCAGATGATTTCCAAAGTACCTGAGTCATGAGAGGACTTATTCTTCGCACAGCACAGATTATAGGAGTCTACAAAGATAGCGGAATATTTCTCTTTAAACTTACAAAGTCTGAAGATTAATATTAGCAATCTCACAAATATATCAGAAAAGCCATCATTTATTTGAGCTACGAATCATGAACACTTCAAAAGGCAAAACCTGCAGAGCATGTAAAATAGAAACATTGCAAGTCTGCACACATGTGCAAGCTAGGACAAACAGCATGATTAGAATGGAATTAAAATTAGTGGCATATGAATTTAACATAGTAGCAAAATGAAAACTGATGCTAGCTACATCAAAGAGTGTGAAGTCATAAAACACAAGGAAATGAAAAGAAATGCTCTCAAAACATTTATTCAAAATGACTACTGTTGATTTTAATTGCCCATTTCTCTGAAAAAAAAATACATGCCAAATAAAATGCATTACTAAAAGCAACAACAAAAACAACTCTATTTTGAGATGAATAGCTTTCCTATTAAAAAGTAATAATAACTGGACCTACATTGTTATGACATAAGTGGCCTTTTGCTCTGTTACTTATAATGACTATAAGATTGGTTTGTCTCACTTAACTATCAGTTCAATTGTTCTGCAAACGTCATTTCTATAAGCAAGATTAATATAAAATTTAAAGCCCAATTTGAAGCTAAAAGTGGTATATGCTGGCTAATCTTGTTGTGAACTTGATGGGATTTAAAAGCATCAAAAAATCCCCCTGAGGGTGTGTCCAGAATAGGTTTGCATAGTACTTATCTTTCTATCATTGCCATTGAAACATCATGATCAAGGAAACTTATGGGAAAAAAAAAAGTTCATTTGGATTTTACATTACATAGGGCTAGAGTCCGTGATGGCAAATTGAATGTAGGTGACTAGAGCAGGCGCTGAGAGCTTACACCTCCAAACTCAAACTGGAGGAAGAAAAAGCTGGCTCAAAACGGTATGAGTCTTTTGAAACCACAAAGTCCACTCCAAGTTATACACTTACTTCAGCGAGGCCACACCTTTTTTTATTGTATTTATTTGTTTGTTTGATATCATGACTGCACTAGTTCCCTCTCCCTCTTCTCCTCCACCCTTTCCCTTCAATCCATTCCTCTGTTTCTGTCCAGAAAGGGGTAGGCCACCTGTGCTTATCAACAGAGGGTGGTGTACCAAGTTGCTAAAACACTAAGCACCTCCCCTTTTATTTAGGCTGGGCAAGGCAATCTAGTATGAGGAATAGGTTCCCAAGAGCCACCCAAAGCATTAGGGACAGTCCCTGCTCTCACTGTTAGGACTAACACAAGAAGACCAAGCTGCACAACTGTCACATATATGTAGAGGGCTTAGATCAGTCCCATGCAAGCTCCCTGGTTGTTGCTTCAGAATTTGTGAGATCCTATGAGCAAGGTCAGTTGTTTCTGTTGCTTTCTTTGTGGTGATCTTGACCCCTCTGGCTCCTAAAATCCTTTCTCCCTCTCCAGCAGGATTCCTGACCTTGGCCTACTGCTTGGCTGTGAGTCTCTGCATCTGTTTCCAAAGGCCACATCTGTTAATCCTTACCAAACAACAAAAGATTAGGGATCAAGATTTCAAATTCCTGAGACCTATGGGGGACATCTCATTCAAGCCACCATAGTTGGGTTAGGAGTTCCCACTCTGGGTATGAGTATGATCACACCATGACCTGGAGTTCTAGATTTAAGAAAATGTAGAAAGCAGCATTTCACTGCCTTCTGTTTCCTGACCATAGTGAACTGAATCACATTCAGCTGTAAGCCATAATAAACCCTTTCTCCCTTAAGTAGCTTCTTCTCAGGTATTTCATCAAGCCATAGTAAACGTAACTGTTGCCTATTATGTCCAGGGATCTCTTTTTTATTCTAACAAAGGAACCGAAGACTTAGGCTTCCCTCCAGTACATGCAGAGGTGACGAACAAATGTATCATTAGCATCAGTTGAACTAGTATTAACTGTCAGTGTTTCAAAGCATTCTTCTAGCAGCACTACTCTAAGTAATTAAGTGATATGGGGACATAATATGCAAGAAGAAGAAGAAGGAAGAGGAGGAGGAGGAGGAGGAGGAGGAGGAGGAGGAG